>CM040184.1:24764922-24857422 GCA_022606455.1 Callitettix versicolor | reverse complement strand
CACACACACACACACACACTCTCACACGATCTTTCAGCGCTCAAGTCCTGGGTCTGATTATTACCATGTGGCTTTCCAATAGCTCATTTTCCAATTGAAATTCACTAATAGAAAGTTTTAATTTAGCAGTAAAACAAATAGGCAGGACGACCATCGTTAAGCTTAAGGCATGGTACTTTAGTCTCGGTGGTCACCAATTTCAGAGAGGAGTAGCACTAAGCGGAGTAGATTAGGCATTCAAAACCAAACATATTGTGTTAAATATAAGTGAGGCCATTGAACTATACGACGCCGCTTGACTCAGCTCAGCTCTGTTTCGCTTTCAATGGCTGCACTTACATTAAAAACAATAGGTTAGGTTTTGATTGTGTAGTTCGCTCCGCTCAGTGCAACTTCGCTGCACAATTGGCGGCCACCCGGCCTAAGATTCCGCTTGTAAACGCAATACTGTAATTCTCTGCCTGTAATATATCAGAGCGTAAAAATTACACAAAAAACGGAGTTGTTTCCTGAAAAATTTACTAAAATATGTTATTTTTTACGCTTTTTCATAAAAATACAATTAAAAAAAGTAGTTCCTCGCCTTGTTTTCAGATTGTGTAAACAATTTACGAGCGCCACTGTCATTCTGGAATGGGAGACAACAGAAGAGATGTAAGTATAACTTTTAATAAAATTACAGCAGCTGTTTTGCTGACGTAATCGAAACAGTTTTATAAAAATTAACATTAGCGAACAAATAGTAACACTAAAAAGTATTCCAGTGCAGGAGTATTTAGAAAAAAAATGAAGCAGGAACATTATACAAACTGTCTCACGTTCAAAGTTCTGGAGCTATCGAAAATAAAACTGAACAGGCATAATTTATCAAAATCAGTTAATGAGATTGTGCTGACATTTCGATCTGATATGATGACTGACTGAAGTCAGTGTATAAAATTTAAAATAATATTATATTGAATGAGAGTAAATCAAGAAACAATTTTAGTGGGATAAAACTCTGTTTTTCTCCAAATTTACTCCTGACTTCTCAATTGTGTAGTCTTAATGACTTTTTTCAAATTCGCTAAACTGATTGGAGCTAAATGTTACCACCATAATATTTGTTGATAAAAATCTGAACATAATCTGATAAACCAACTTTGAGAAACTGAAACGATTTTCATGGACAACATTCGTGCTAAATTTGATCAAAAATAATTTAAAAAAATGGTTCTAATATATGGACAAAATCAAACACAATTTCTAAATTTCGTCGCAATAGGTTAATTAGTTTGGTCTCCAGCGATGTGCACAACACAAATGAGTGCAAACCACTTTTGCTGACTCATGGGAACTGATAAATCAAAATCTCAAGATAGTTTTTCACAGTCAACATATTATCTTAACACTTTGTGTAAGGAGAAAGTAAAAATGTGGTCACGAACTCTGAGCTCCGCCGGATTCACTTTCGTTCTAGAAAATTTAAAATTTGAATTTCTAGGAGGAAATAATGATGACATAAACAGATGGTTTTACACCAAATCTATTACCTGGGTGATACTATTTCAACTGACGTAATGATTATCGTCATTGTTTATGATGATTATCTTCAACTGGGATTATGATTATTAACAATGTTTACGATGAATTATTTCAATTGAGATTACGATTATTGACATTGTTTACGATGAATTATTTCAACTGGGATTATGATTATTAACAATGTTTACGATGAATTATTTCAATTGGGATTACGATTATTGACATTGTTTACGATGAATTATTTCAACTGGGATTATGATTATTAACAATGTTTACGATGAATTATTTCAATTGGGATTACGATTATTGACATTGTTTACAATGAATTATTTCAACTGGGATTATGATTATTAACAATGTTTACGATGAATTATTTCAATTGGGATTATGATTATTGAAATTGTTTACGATGAATTTAATATTTTAATGGATTATGATAATTGACATTGTTTGTGATGAATAATTTCAACTGGGATTATGATTATTGACATTGTTTACAATGAATAATTTCAACTGAGATTATGATAATTGACATTGTTTACGATGAATAATTTCAACTGGGATTATAATTATTGTCATTGTTTACTATGTATAATTTGAACTGGGATTATGATTATTGTTGTTGTTTTTTTGAATACAAATAATAAAAAAAATCATTATTGATGTTTCAATATATTAATATTAATATTTTAATTAATTGTTATTATTGAAATACTTCCGTATCTGGAATAGGCCTACAAGAAACTAAAGTAATTATTGTAATAAGTTGTGTTCTAATTAACAGCAAAATCGGTATTATTTTCTTATATAAGTTTAAACAGTATTGCAAGATAAGTCTAAAAATTTCGAATGCAGAGAAGTTATTGGCGGGTAGAGGCCGTAGACTGTCCGTAGAGGAAGAATAATCTGGTAAATTAACGTGATTCACTTCAGTGTTCCTAATGTCACGTTACCTTACAGTTTCACAGACATGCGGAGTCTCTCCAGATGAAGGATCATCGGTCTCACGGATAGTCGGCGGAGAGTCGGTTACCACACACAAGTATCCCTGGTTCACAGCACTTGTACCCAAGTCTAAGGCCGGCCTGGAAACCCTGCAAGTGAGCTGCGGGGCGACTCTGATAACCAAAAGGCACTTACTTTCAGCGGCCCACTGCTTCGCGGGGTAAGCCTAGACGTTACACTGTTCCTAGTAATTTGTTAGTGTTCGTTGTATGGTTGTGGTGACGCCTTTCTGGAGTTTTTGTTGCAGTGTTTTTCTAAGACCTCTAAAAGAATTACAACGGTTATGGGCGATAAAGATTCTTTAAAATTGGGATTAAATTTGAAATAGAACAAAATGAATACGAACTACAGAAGTTGAAAATAAATCTGTCCCATATATTATTTAAAAACGTTTACCTGTAGAAGTTGCAAATAAATTTAAAAAGTGTACTCTTTAGTCCTGAAGGATGAAGTAAAAACCACATGTTTTAACACATTAACTAACAAAACTAGATTGACTACGTTGCTCAGAAAATTTCAAAACAAAAGACGAACAAATTTATTTGTATAACTTATCTATCTTTATATGCGTCTGTCATTTTTATGACACTTCTTCTTAAGTTAACACAAAAACAGGAAATTTCTTATTTTGGGAAACTTCTTTCTACAGAACTCTACTTTCTAATACCCAGTCTGGTAGCTACTAGTATCGCGTAGCTCCATTTAAAGCTCATAGGCCACAACAACAAAAATTTGGGTCAATTTCTCAAAATAACTTTTTCTGAACTTTGTACTAGATATTTATCTAAGTATTTGCAAGGAACAATAGAAAATATAAAACAATGTACATTTGTACAGTTACTTCAAGTGTTGAAGTATATGAAAGCCAAAGTCATTCATTGATCTCAAGAACGTCAAGGCTACACGTTTTCCTGATGGTTTCCCTTATGGTATATTGGTGGTTCCAATTGGTTTCAACTCATGGACCCATTGGAATTCATGGATTTTAACATTCTCTTGGATCTGCTTGAATCAGTGAGTAAGAACTCTGATGCTCCAGTGAAAATATCTCAAATCGCTTTGGAAACCTTGGAAGTGCGATACCCGTCAGACTCTTGGATCCGTGTATATACTGATGGCTCTAGAATGGAAGGAGAAACAGGAGCTGGAATATATTGTGACCACTTCTTGCACAACATTGCTTTAAGCAGCAATTCTACAGTGTTTGAGGCGGAATTGATAGCTGTAAATGAGGCTCTCGAACAGCTGCTTGTAAGACCATGGCTGAACGCAAACATAGTGGTCTTAGTTGACTCCAAATCGTTTCTGCAGGCAATAGCCAATAATGATAATCCAAAAAGCAAAGTAATACAAAATATCAGACAGAATTACAAGATTGTAAGAAATAATGTTGGCAATATCGCAATGCAGTGGGTCCCTGCACATGTTGGATTGATGGGAAATGAAGCTACGGATAATTTGGCGAAGAGAGGAACAAAAATTATTCAAAAGCCAGCAGGCTCCCTGTCATTACAAGCAGTTATAAGAAAACTAAAAACAGACTCACAACAAAAATTTTTTAGTAAAATGAAGAAAAGCCTACAAGACAAAGCTTATGATCCATTTAATCTTTTTAAGGACAATAAGATGCTTCCACGCAAAATAGATGTAGCAAATTTCCGCCTGGAAACTGGTCACGGTTGTCTTGCCAAGCATCTCCATAGGATGAGACTAATAACCTCTGACAAGTGCAAGATTTGTTCAAAAGATGTGTATGTTATGGACAAGAATCACTTACTGATCTGCGAGGGCCTGGATAGAGGGAAGCAGGGACGAAGGGACTTTCCTGGTTGTATTGGGAGGCAAGATCCAAAATGGTGTGAACCAAAAGGAGCCATTGGAAGAAGAAGAAGAAGAAGAAGAAGAAAGTCCCTAGTGCTATAGATTTGCAAGGCATATTTTTCTTTGAAAAATATATTTTAAGAGGTTTAAAACAGTTTCTTTCAAGAACATTAAAATGTTTGTTTTTGCACTAATTTTATTAAATACAATTAATTGTTATCAGCGTTTACGCAATCTTAAACTGCCACAGGCGGCCACTCAAAATGCTTCATTTATTTTGAAACCAAGTGTTTTCACTACCTTTGAAGCCAAACCGTCTGTACACTTTATGGTTTAATTCTCGTTTCATACATCGGAACAGCCAAATCCGATAATAAAGAAACTTATTCTGACCCAATATCTGTTTGTTACGTTAAATGTCAATTCTGTTCACTGTACACTAAGAAACGATTGTATAGATTTAATCGATTAGTTTATATAAGTCAACCAATCGACAATGCTTAGTGTGATTTCTTCGTGTAAAACATTAGTTATGCGGTTACACTGTCTTAATGCCGGGGGTGGTATTGGTAAATATTTAGGGTTTTGACATAAAAATTTGACTTATTTTGTCGAAAAAATACTATATTCTTCAATTACAATAACTTACTTTTTTATAACAAAAACGTTTGTATGTTTGGGTACTTGTAATAATAGTTCATAAGTACTATACTTAAGAAAAATGAAAATATATAAGTTTAATAGATAACTTTAAAAACAAACTCTGACCATCGTAAGTTCCTTTTTTGGATTTATACAGTGTAGGTTGTTATTTTTCAAATAGTGATTTTTGAATATTTTTTTACTACATACTTTATTATCCAATTGACACATATTCATCATCGAAAAAATGTTTTTTTGAAGATTACTTACGATTCTAGGCTGTTTTTTACGGAACTATATTGTGACGTCATTGCTGTTTACATTGTATGAAAAATATTACATTTCCTACACCGCCTCATGCGCATTATCACATTCTAGTAGGCATTACTTAATACGTATTACTTTGTTCGTTCTTGTAAAGAAAACGTTGTTATAATAGCTTCCGTTTAATTAAATAGGTTTTTCATCCAACAACCGCGTCAGTTACGTTATAGGCATTAATTATTATTTAAAAAAAAGGTAAAGGTATTTTTACCGTTTTAACGATAAAAACACGTTATCTATTTCGCTAGGAGTAATATTAAGGTTATAGAGTCACTTTTATTTACCATACTTTCCGCACTTTCGGCGCATTTATACTGTATTTTGGATTATTGCTTTTGGGCAGGTAATAAAGGGTTTTAACGAAAACAATTACAGAAAATTCGAAAACAACCTACACTGCATATTTACCGTTTCCTCCCGCTTTATTCCCGAACTGCAAAAATTTATTTTATTTTAAATTTGCTAGTGTACACTGATTTGAGTTGCAACCAAATATTGAGCTAATACGACAAACCTATTTTGATAAATTAAGTTGATCTATCTGCTATTTTAGCTGAACATTTGTTAGTTTTCTACTTATAAGAATTGTAATAAGCAAATTTTGACAAAACGATTTTGAGAAAATTAGGGTGATTTTCTGTAACTTTATCTTCACTTTTACTGAAACAAATTTTACTTGAGAAAGTTGTGTAATGTAATGCAATGTTTAATTTTCCTACTTCCTGGTTGTTGATTGTGTTTCTGTGAATTTCCGACTTAAGGTTTTGACGCTCGAGGCTCTTGACAGACAGAAACTTATAAACTGGAACTATGCTAAGGTTAATGCTAATGATGACAGTGAGAAACAAGTGTGATAACGAGCGCCTCGCATGAATACATCAAGGCCATTTCGGTTATTCAGTGAGGGCACACATGCTTATCAGGCTACATACGACTATGATGAGAAAATATCGGTTTTATTAGTGAATTTCCGGTAGAAAATGAGCTATTTGAGCGCCATCATAGTAAAACCCAGATTAGGAACGTAAGAGTGAGCAAGATCATCTAGATCACTTTTTTAGGGGCATATTAATAAAACACACTATCACAATAATTATTGCATGAACACAAACAACTATAACTTCACAAACTAACTTGCAGTTTAATCAGCAATCAACAATCACTGAATCAGCTGGTCTGCTTGTTTAATTGATAATTGCGGGTTACCATAGTTACAGCTTTTTTAAACCAAACTGATGAATTAATTAAGCAGGCACAGATTTGAAATTTTAGTTCCGCTATAATTCTGGAAGTAATTTTAGTCTGTTACAACCTTTTCAAACCAAGCTCCCGATATATATATATATATATATATATATATATATATATATATAATCAGAAAAAGGTTTATATAAATTTAAAGAAATGTAAATTATTTCTTTAATTACTTGTTATTAAATATTTAATTTCACTGAATTTACTTTTTTTTTAAAGTTTACGCCCTCATTGGAACACTGTAATCAGTCCAAACATTTCCAAGTCCATTATCGCTCTTGAGAGACTAGCGTTTCAGCCTCTTTTTCCGTTCCCAAAATTTCTTCATCCTGTCCGACCTGGCTGCCCTTTGTTCATCAGTTATGGTGTAGGTCTTTCGTTCAAATGTTGTTAGCTTAAATTGCACTTATTTATTGATTTTGATCCATCTTTGAACCAATTATTCTGCGTTTTAATCTTCCAAAAATAGCTAAATAGCTGTTTCACCAGTCTGGTTTCTGAATTTACTTTAATTGAATTGATTTTATATTGGATATTTTAAATTAAGGCAGGCTACAAACCAACAAACAATTACTTAAAAATACGTATTATTTCCAAAATATTAGTTGATTTCAAAGAACAATTTAATGTTATCTACTTACATACATAAAATTAATCATTATACTTTATAAAACTGTCTTTTAATTAATTATGCAAAGTAATTTTTCGTCTAAATATTTTCGGAGGTTTTTCTTTTTTTCATGGAGTTATTTAAATTTTCTTGAAATTTTTACTTATTTATAATTTTAATAATTAATATGTTTTTACTTGGATTTCATAATTATTTTTTCACTACCGAAAGGTAGTGAATTTATTTATTCATTTATTTTTATACGCTCAAGATACACTACTAGAAGCCGCTGAAAGGCCCCAAGAAAACGTCAATCTGGTGACAGAAAACTGCTTCTTCTTTCCATTACACACATAGATTCTTCCTGTATAAATACTTTAACGACGGAAGTATTTTTGTCTTTAAAAAGTTTATTTTAATTAATGAATAAAGTTTTTTGGCTTTATATACAAATAACTTCTTCACTGAATTATGACTTTAATAAGTTTTACTGTCATGGGGTCATTAATTGAGCAAAACTTCTCCTAGGTATAACGTACCACTTCAATTTTGACATCGCCACGGAAAACTTGTGGATTTTTGCCACGATCTTATTTTATAGAACAGAGCCAAAATCTCGGCTTATATACATCCTTTAAATTCTCCCCAACATTGTGAATGCGTAGTTTTTGAGCGAACCAATCATAACTATTCGATTTTAATTTTTCAAAACTTAACCGTCTTAACGTCTCAATTTTTGTGATCACTTTCATTTTCCCAAGTCGCTGATTGCTTTGAATATTGCCAGGTACAAAGTATACCTGAACTTCTATAACTCACTTGAAAAAAATAATCGCGGCACGCAGCTGTCTCGCTGACGTGATAGAATAAAATTTCCAAAAGTATTTTTATTCATATTACCCTTTTCTGATTTCACTGTCATAATAAGCATGAAAATTTGCATTTATTAGTACTTCAAACTTTCAAATTACATTGAAAACATGAAAATGAACTATGAACGCCTTCCAAAACGTTTGTTAATTTCAACGGATTTTGGAAATTAAAAATTCTAATTTATGCAGTTTTTAACGCCGATTAAAATGGTGAAATCTGATTTTCAAAACTATTAATACCAAACAAGATATAACTTTTTTAAAGATTCGAAATGACTGTAATAATTTTGAAACTGTTGAACGAATTTTGTTGTTAAACGAATTTGTTAAAGCTATTATCAAAATCGATCGATTTTTGTTAAAAGTTTGAATCAAATCGGATCAAAATTGCAAACGTGCGCGCGCATGTATATATTCAAAATGTATAAAATATATTTCTGAAAATTTTTATATTAATATTTGAGTCATTATTTTTGGCTTTAAGAACAATTATGATAAAATTCTATTTAAATAAGTTAAATATTCTATTTAACTTAGCCAATAAGACGAATGGATTCTAACAACCCCTCTACAAACCCATATACAGAACTATAACACAATCATATTAATATCTAAAAAAAATGGTTCAATTAAAATAATTGTTCAAAATTTGATCATAATGGATACTCTTAACTGAAGTAAGTGTAGAAAATGTGAAAGGAAAGAAAAATATGGTTATGAAATAAATACAAAACTAAAAACAACCATTAATTCGAATTTTATGTTTTGTGTATATAAAGCAATACACGAAGTTTCGACAGTACGTATCAACTCTCAATCTCAAGTGTCTAAGTTAAAATCTAAATTAGCAACTAGCCTAGTTGCATTGGCCTAGACTTAAACACACAGGAAAAACACTCAATGATGATTCCTAGGTGGTCAAACTAGAAGACTTACATGTGATTAGAAAAACCAAAAGTCAACCAGAAAATGAAAAGAAAATGCTACACAAATATCGTACCAAAAGTTTCCGTTATTGAACCAAAAATAAAGATCATGTATCATGTTTTATCTTCCTTTTTATTTTAATTACGATAATTTGTTCGAAAACACGACAAATTAACATAGGTAGTTCTTAACAACATAACCTAAACGTAAAAACATAACCTAAAACGCCTATCAGATGTTCAAATCGTCACGAATCAGTATGAAACAACTGATCTTTTATTATAACTACCGTAGATAGTTTTTAACATTATAACCTAAAACGTATTGTAGCTTATCAGCTGTTTAATGAAATCAGCTGATCGTTACGAATCAATGTAAAACAACTGATCTTTTACTATAACTACCAATATTAATTTGTGCACTCGCATCATGCGACGCGCAAAATCCATCATTACAACCAGCTCTAAAACGTGATACATGTTAAAAAATGTGTGCAGTAAATAGCAATTGATGTTTGTACCTGCCAACACTGGGTAAAGGGGTCTACCTGTTCAAGGTTATTGATCTATTTATTCTTTCTTTCAATATCCTAGCCTGGGATCTAGCAATGAAACCGTTAAAACGTCAGCTTTTTAAATCTAAAATTACGCTAATTTTCAAATTTGAGTTCATTTTTAATATGAGGTAGCTACAGTAGCCTTATTTCTACACTGGTTTGGCTGATAGGGTCTTCTGTTAGTTTTATGGGTCTTGAATTATTTTCCGTTTATATAAGTTATTTTTCCGGTGTAGCCTGTTATTTTTGACTCTTCCCAAAACAAATTTATGATGTTCGGGCCATACAATAAGTTCTGCTATGTTTTATTTATTTACTAGACCTAATCTTGTGTTCTTTTTGTGTTAATTTACTCTTAAACTTCCCCAAATATTGCTGATAGTTTCAGCAATATCAACAGCATTAACATTGTACACAGTAAATTCAGTTTTTTTTGTGTTTAACGTCCGACTATTGTGCACACTTGGGCTAATGCAGACGGTGGGATGATTTATAGCGTATGAATATGCCAAGCCCTGGCCGGGAATCGAACCCGGGTCCTCGGAGTGAAAACCTAGTACGCTATCAACTAGGCCACCGAGGCGGCTCTGTAAATTCAGTTTTAATTATACACGGCCAATGGTATTTTTTTGCCTAATTATTTTTTTGCCTAAATAGTATTTTTGGATTTTCTATTTTCTAACAACACGCCTAATCTTTTCGATAATTCCGGTACACAAGAAATCGTTATAAATGCTAAAGATTTTTAACTTTCTTTGGCTGCTTCCTTAGTATTACCTCTAGCTTTAATAAAATTGTAATTATGGGCTGAGGATATCTATTGATAATTGGTAACAGGTCTTTTTTAATACGGTTTAGCTTTTGGGTTAAACCATCTTATCAGAACAAGCATTGGCTCTCTCGAGTAAGGAATTAAGTACGCCTTTCCTTCATTAAATTGTGTGTGTGTGTGTGTGTGTGTGTGTGTGTGTGTGTGTGTGTGTGTGTGTTTTCCGTAAACCAAGATCTTAAGTTTTAAAGTACTTTAATACTGACCTAGATCTAGGCTCACGTCTAGTTGTTTGTTTAAGTTTTAACTTAGGCACTTGAAGACGAGATTGATCCACACTCTCAAAACGTCGTGTGTTGCTTTACCTAAACAAAAACTAACAAGTGATTAAAAGTTCCCCACCAAGACTGCAATTAAAAAAGTTGTTAAATCACCTTTGAATTGAGCCAAGGACCCATCAACTGTTTATGCAATCTTCACATATGGCCGCGGCGTGTCTTTCCTCTTAAAATCTGGTAAATATCCGAATAAACTGTAACAATAACATAAATGGTTAAGTAACAGTTTTAAAAACAGAACTAATCAGTTAAATTTGTTTATTTTCTATTTAGACCTGTTATAAGCCTCCTTTTATCAATGATCAAAAAAAAAAGCTTTCTGTATGAACTGATTTGAATAAATTTGGACAACTTTTCTGTTAGTAGCTTTCGACCGAATTTCTTTCGGAAAATAATTAAATACAAAAAAATTTGTTAGCTATCAGTTTTTGCACCATTTTTATTTTCTACAGAAATGGACAAATCGCATATTAGGAATATCGTACGTGTTTTTATTTTCAGAAAAAAAATCAATATGTCGGTCACAGATGCGACAAAGACAATGAACGAAACAAATCTCGTACGTGATTTGCACAAAACGAGCTTATATGTGAGAATTTTAATCAAGCGTTCATTTGGATTGGCAACACATTTTGAGGTTATGTCAGATGAAAAGTCAATCGGAGATAGACGGAGTGTCCCAAGAAGAGGTAGCCTACATTCTTTTGATTTTCTGTTGATTGCTTATTCCCCAACCGCTTTTTCGAAACTCCGCATAATTCTGAATAAGTTTACCACAAAAGTTGTTTAAAAATTCAACGCACTGGTGTTCGTAAGAAAAAATGGCGGCAAATACAACTTCTATGCCTTCATAGAAGTATAGAAATTCCATACCTTTTATACTTGCAGGTTTAAATAATAAACGAACAGCTGTTCGATTGAAATTAAAAACAGTTGTTCAGTTCAAATTAAGTACAACGATTAAAACAGAAACTTTTTTCGAGTGCAATTTTATTGTCCTTTGTAGCTGTAAACTTGTTTTTACAGTTGCGCTAAAAGTGTTGTGCAAGGTCCTTGCATTTAATTACGTTGCAGAATCAATTAAACAGTTTCAGGTGTTGATTCACCAACTAATTACACAATAATTAAGTGGACATATTTGTTATTTGAAACGAGAAGCGATGTAGGCCTACACTCGATCTCCTAAAGGAACTAGGGTGTACTTCCTTACACCGTTCTCCAAGTAAACCGAAGTCTATTAGAAAAATAAAACTAGAGTGCAATAGAACTAGAGTGCATAGAATAGTAAAGGAAAAAAACAATTTTTTTAAAAGCCACTAAATCCACACGTGAAGATAATTCGGATAGAAGCTTGGTTTCTGTTCCCATCATTGAGTTTCATAAAACTGATCCTAACTGATTTAATTGTGTGTGTGACTTTTCTTTATGAGGCTATTTAAAGAAGTAAGTGTGCACTAATAGTTTCAACAATGATGAGTATTTGAAGAGCGTTATATAAGAGTAGTTCTTTGGATCCCTCATAATTACTTTACAAGAGTGTTCTAGTCAATTGTCAGGCATTTGCTATCAGTAGGCCTATATCGCTGTAAAAGTGTATCGATTTGAATACATTAATTTTTTATTTTTACATTCTTTGTTTTTTGAAACAAATAATTACTTTTTTGTTTGTTTTAAAAGAAAATTGTGTTTGTTTCAAGTTAAGTACACCTTCAGTTTTATCCAAACTTATCAGAAGGTGTACACATTTCAACGGCCGTGTTTTCGTCAATGGAAGCGCTATAAATTCTATTGTAACATCTATTGTAACTTTATTATGCAACATTTTCTATAAATTAAACCGGTTGAGGAAAATCTATAGAAAAATCTGTCTGTATATTTTCGTGGACATAAGATCCTTCCGCCCTTGAACAATTTTCTTTGGTCAGGTTAGAAACGTTTATACTTTTTTACTATAAATACAATTATTATGGTAGTGAAATATTTTATTTTGAGAATTTTATGGGTTTAATTGTTTCAAGTCAACAAAAGTAGTGATTTTTCGTTTATGTGTGAATTTGCGCGTGCGTGATTATTGAAGACTAACAAAAGTGACCGATTTTGATGAAATTTGCTATGTATCCTATGTATGCTCTATTTTGATACCTTTTTTAAAATTTTTAACTATAATTAATGTCAAGTTTTTCTTCGCGATGGTATTTTTTAAATGATGAGGAAGAATCTAATTATTTTAACATAAGTTATAGCGATTTTTATAAAATGCAGCATAAAATAATATTTTAACAAACAAACAAATTGTTTGGGTCGATATCTCTAAACAAATTCCGGAAGACAGGTGTAAATTTAAGACACAAATATAAATAATCGGTTTAATTATATTTTAATTTTGGTTAGTGAATATTTAAAATTAAATACCGCGGAATTGTAACTGTCTCAACAATGGGATAAAAGCGAAATTCGAACAATATGTTTTTACTTTTCACTAAAAAAAATGATTCAGTTAATCTAATCAGCAATAAAATCTGTATATATTAACATTTGCACTTTCAAATTATTTTGAAAATACGATTGTCGTTGTCAGCTTGATTTTCGTTTTTCACTAGAACTTGAGAATACTAAATTCTAATTTATGCAGATTTTAACGTTGGTTACGGTGGTGAAATTATTTTTTTTGTAAAAAGTGTACGAAAAAAGTAATTAGTTTCTTAAGATTCACAATGGCCGCCATTTAAAAAAATTATTGAGCAGATTTTGCTGGGTAAAGAACTTTTTAAAGCTTGCTTGATAAATTGGAACAAATTTGCGAACGATAGATTGATAAAACACACACACACACACACACACACACACAAATTGTCTTCCAAAATGTGTCAGTTTTCAAAATAAATTCACTAACAATTTTTCAGCCCCTGATGCTTGATGTTCCACCAGACAAACGTACATACATTAGTAGTTAGAATACAATAATCTAACTAGAAATATTTTTTAAGTAAACCAAATTTAAAATGACATAAAATGTGATACAACCATAGATTTACTGCCTTGAACGTTTTGACACAATCTCTTGTCAGTCCCAAGGTCTGTCATGTGATACCCAACATGTTATGTAGGCCTATGTTACAATAAAGTTATGCCGTACTTTGTAATTAGCGATTTTTAATTGATAACAGGTCAGAACTCTAGCGTATGCAATTTTAGCCAGTTTTGATTCTTTCGGTACAACAATCGCTTTTGATAATATCACGCTTGGACAAAATACCCAGTGCAACCCATTCGACAGTTTATGGCAAGCTCATGTTTTTTGTTTTACACTTCTTTGAAAATTTCATTGTATTTTTTTATTTCAGGATATTTTAAATATCTTCACGTATAAAAATTTTTTATTTTTGATTTAATGATTTTATTAATTTTTTTTTCTTTTCAAAAATTTGCTTTCATTAAATCTGCGAAATAGCTACAACTATATACGGTTGTCCTTCAAGAAGTTTGTACCTGACACACTTCAAATTTTAATGACAATACATTGTTTACTAACACAGAGAAATACATTGTAAGGCTACTATGAAGCTGCCATTTTTGTAATAAACCATAACCTTGTTAAATGTCTATTTGAAAGGTTATTTAACTATTGAAAGCATCGTACCATACTTCCTAAGCCAAGGCAGGACAGTGTACCCCACAGATTATTTTTTATTTATTTTTTTTTTTTTGAGTTTAACGTCCGACTATTGTGCACACTTGGGCTAATGCAGACGGTGGGGATGATTTATAGCGTATGAAAATGCCAAGCCCTCGCCGGGAATCGAACCCGGGTCCTCGGGGTGAAAGTCTAGTACGCTATCCACTAGACCACCGAGGCGGCTCCCCACAGATTAAGTACTAACGTGGGGGGGGATTAGCTTAATATGCGGACTCTGGATACCACGTGACCTCCGGATATAATCTTGCCTTATCTATGCTCTGTATGGGTTGACATTTTATTTCCTTAGCTACTTGGGGGGGGGAATCGCATGGCTGGAAACAACCTTAAAAGACCAGAAAACCTGTAAAACTGACCGAAGTGGACCTGGGGAGTGAAAATAGCATGAAGGTGAAAGAGACTGGACCCAATCTGCAGTAGAGAAATGAGAGGTTAAAGATCTCAAATCAATAAGGCAACTGCCTGCCTGAAATCATACAGGCGTTTGTAGATGTCCATCGGTAAAGCAGAAGCGAGCACTAAGAGGAGAGGAGGTGGTGGAAAAGGGGCTTACTGGAGGGGACCTACCAGGGATCATGCCTTGGGTATGAGAAACATTATTATTATAGGACTGCGATAACCAGGCTTACGAGAAGTGTACTTCTATACTCGAAGGCTGTCTGCTAGGAACAATCCCTTTGGAGTGAGTGAAAAAAACTCAGTAAAAAAACGATGGGGCATTGAGTTCTGAGGGTGCGCATGCACATGATGAATTGCCATGGCAAAACCGTGTGTTGGTTATAGAGGTAGGAAAAGGGAACTGCAGATCATAGCAGAAAACAGGCTTTCTAGGCGCTGAAGGCCGAGCACTAAGAGGAGAGGAGGCGGTGGAAAAGGGGCTTACTGGAGGGGTGATACAAGCAGAAGACCTACCAGGGATCATTCCTTGGGTATGAGAAACATTATTATTATAGGACTGCGATAGCCAGGCTTACGAGAAGTGTACTTCTATACTCGAAGGCTGTCTGCCAGGAACAATCCCTTTGGAGTGAGTGAAAAAAACTTAGTAAAAAAACGATGGGGCATTGAGTTCTGAGGGTGCGCATGCACATGATGAATTGCCATGGGAAAACCGTGTGTTGTTTATAGAGGCAGGAAAAGGGAACTGCAGATCATATAATCTATGGTTGTGAGGCTCTTGTTAGCAGAAAACAGGCTTCTAGGCGCTGAAGGCCTCTAGTAGAATGAGCTAGTTGGTGGATTGCTAAAAATCACTGAACTAGAATCCAAGAGGCTTTGTTGCACAGTACATCCTTTGATTGGCCTCCAAAGTCTATAGCATCAAAAAACTAATCTATAATATAATCTCTTATAACACACATAGGAATAAAAAAAATAACTTGAACAAACCGTTTTTGTGGAAGAGCAAAAAGATTAAAAATTAATACTTATTTTGGTTTTCTGAAGAAACATTTCATTGGATTCTTTTATTTTTCCTAAATTTAGTAGGGGACTATTTTTAATAGTGTCTCCAGTGTTCATTTTACATTCGAGCAAATATATTTGTGTCTATAAAAATTACGATTCAAAATTCAAAGAAAAAAACAAAAATTGTTAGTGCTGATAAACTAACGCCGACTAATTATTTGTAAAGAGCGTTGATTAATCAAGATCGGATTTACAGATTTTCCTTAAATTTGAATCATATAAGAAGATTACAAAATTAGTAATAATAATAAGTACAGTATAGATTACAAACAGCCTTCTGGTAATATTTTCATGGAATTTTTCTAATTTTTTAATTTCTAATTTTGAACTCAAATCTTAGCCCCGTTTTTTGTAAAAAAACTCCAGTTTAACGTAAATCTGCTTTTTTTCAAAAATAGGTTATAACGTTTTTAATAATGTTTTCATTTAGTCTTTAAGTATATAAATAAAATACATACTGTAAGTAGTTTCTAAAAAACGAAAAAACACAAAAATACTAACATACTATCTTTTGAGAAAGTGTCAAATCCTTTAATTCACTAATTTGCCATAAAATAGACGGAGTTAAAAAAACATATTGCGTATTTTTATCCAGAAATAATTTTAAAAGAAATTATTGAGTTTGTTAAGTTTTAACTCTCATTTTGAAAATGAACTTTTTAAAACACTGACATGTTTTATTTATTTCTTATAAAGCTTGTACAATACTGTATAAAAATACATTAAAGAACTAGGTTTAATGGTATTAAGACTGTCGTTATTCTATCAACTGTCATTTTTTAATATCAGTTTTATATATTCATTTTAGATATTCATTTACTTTTGAAATACAAAAAATGCATCATTCTACACTACCAGATTATGGCAAATATACAAAACTGCTACTCACAAAGACGTACCAAGAGAAACTAAAAGACGTTAGTGGAGAGAAAACGATGTTCATTATTGAAACAAACACTAAGTAATATCTTAATCTTAGTCTTAATCTTATCTTATCTTATCTTAATCTTATCCATATTATATTTCTGAAAGTTTGTTTGTTATTCAATCACGCTTTAACCACTGTACTAATTAAGATGAAATTTGGTACGAATATGGTTTAAGTATCTGAGATACACATAGGCCTATTCCCGTTTTAAAAAACGTCATTATACTGCTTACCCAGCCCAAAATAATTATTAGTATTTAGTTTTGTGACATGTGTTAACTGTAGTTAGGTTTAATTACTGTTTACTGAACATGAGATTTAGGCACTTGAGATGGACATAGATCTAGTCCCATTTTACAAATCTTAATCTATGTTTTATTTATTGCAAAATTATTGTTTTTAATGTTACATTTTCATCTAATAATCACAATCTGGTATTTTTCATTTAAGACTTTTCAATGTTTTTGAAACAAAGTGCAGAATATATAACATATACAATTTTATTAGGATACTTTAATTGTAAGGTAGTATATATATTTGTGTAATTTTATATATATTTTATTTTATATATATTTTATTTTATATATATTTTATATATATTTTATTTGTGTACCATTTATATGACAAAATGGTAAATATGCAGTGCAGCATCTATTGAATTTTTCGATATTTTTGTTACTAAAATGCTTTATTATGTGGCCAAAAACAAGAATCCAAAATATGAAAGCACGAGAAGTACGATAAAAATCGAAAATAAAAGTGACCAACATAACCTCAAAATTGCTACCGACGAAAATCGGTACCGTGTAGATCGGTAAAACAATAAAAATACGTCTAACACGGGTTTGGGTGATAGGAAACCCATTTTTTAAAAGAATAGTGCATAACCTAACTGACACGGTTGTTAGGCCTAACACGGTGATGCGTGAAAAAACCTTTATAATTTTTTAAAGAATAATACATATCCTGACACGGTTGTTGGGCCTAACACGGTGATGCTGAAAAAACCTTTATATTTTTTTAAAAGAATATTAGGCTACATATCCTAACTGTCACGGTTGTTAGGCCAAACACGGTGATGTGTGAAAAAACCTTTAAATTTTTTAAAAGAATACTACGTATCCTGACACGGTTGTTAGGCCTAACACGGTGATGCGTAAAAAAACTTTTATATTTTTTTAAAGAATACTACATATCCTAACTGATATGGTTGTTGGGCCTATCATGGTGATGTGTAAAAAAAATTTATTTTTTTTAAGAGTACTCCAAACCTTAACTGACATGGTTGTTAGGCCTAACACGGTGATGCGTCAAAAAGTCTTTATATTTTTTTAAAGAATACTAGGCTACACATCCTAACTGACACGGTTGTTAGGCCTGACACGGTGGTGCGTAAAAAAACCTTTATATTTTCTTAAAGAATACCACGTATCCTAACTGACACGGTTGTTAGGCCTAACACTGTGATGCGTAAAAAAACCTTTATATTTTTTTAAAGAATACTACATATCCTAACTGACACGGTTGTCAGGCCTAACATAGTGATGCGTGAAAAATCTTTATATTTTTTTACAGAATACTCCATAAGCTAACATGGTTGTTAGGCCTAACACGGTGATGCATTAAAAAAACCTTTATTTATTTTTTTAAAAAGAGTACTCCATAGCCTAACTGACACGGTTGTTGGGTTAAACGGTGATGCAGGAAAAAAACCTTAATTTTTTTTAAAGAGTACTCCATAACTTAACTAACACGGTTGTTGGTCCTAACAGGATGATGCATGATCTTTAATGTATATTATGATTGCGGGCAAAACCGTGACGTGTAACAGTTAATCATATTATATTTCTGAAAGTTTGTTTTTATTTGTTTGTTATTCAATCACACTTTAACTACTGGACCAAATGAGATTACATTTGGTGTGAACACGTCTTAGGTATCTGAGATAAACACAATACTATTCCAGTTTAGTTGTATAATAATGACTTTTTAATAATACTGTATTTTATTAAAATATTACATGACCCTGTTTTAGCGTATCGAGTAGCAAAAATTTATATGTCTGGGCCGAAAACCATAAATCGTATAATATTGTATACAGCAATATATTAAAATGAAATAACCTATTCTGATTTTGAAAAACGACTATACATTTTATTGCTTACATTATAATTGCAGGCAAAGCCGCAACGGGTAACAGCTAGTCATATTATATTTCTGAAAGTTTGTGTGTTTGTTATTCAATCACGCTTTAACCACTAGACCAATTGAGATGAAATTTGGTACGCAAATGGTTTAGTTATCTGAGATTAACACAGGCCTATTCCCGTTTTAAAAAACGTCATTATACTACTTACCCAGCCCAACATAATTATGTAGTATTTAGTTTTGTGGCATGTGTTAACTGTAGTTATGTTTAACTAGCTGTTACCCGTTGCGGCTTTGCCTGCAATTATAATGTAGGCAATAAAATTTATAGTCGATTTTCAAAATCAGAATAGGTTCATTTCATTTTAATATATTTCTATATACAATATTATACGATTTATGGTTTTCGGCCAAGACATAAATTTTTACTACTCGATACTCTAAAACAGGGTCCTGTCATATTTTAATAAAATACAGTATTAATAAAAAGTCACTATTATATAATTCAACTGGAATAGTATTGTGTTTATCTCAGGTACATAAACCGTGTTCATACCAAATTTAATCTCAATTGGTCCAGTTGTTAAAGTGTGATTGAATAACAAACAAATAAACAAAAACAAACTTTCCGAAATATAATATGATTAGTTGTTACCCGTCACGGCTTTGCCCGCAATCATAATATACGACATTAAAGATCACGCATCACCGTGTTAGGACCAACAACCGTGTCAGTTAGGATATGTAGTATTCTTTAAAAAAATATAAAGGTTTTTTTACGCACCACCGTGTCAGGCCTAACAACAGTGTCAGTTAGGATATGGAGTATTCTTTTTAATAAAATGGGTTTCTTATCACCTAAAACCCGTGTTAGACGTATTTTTTATTGTTTTACCGATCTACAACACGTTACCAATTTTCGCGCGGTAGCAATTTTGAGGTTATGTTTGTCACTTTTATTTTCGATTTTTATCGTACTTCTCGTGGTTTTCGCGCTTTTATAGTTTGGGTTCTTGCTTTTAGGCACGTAATAAAGCGTTTTAATAACAAAAATATCGAAAAATCCAGGTCATGTTACACTACATATTTACCATTTTTTCATATAATGTAATGACACAAATATATATATATATATATATATATATACTACCTTACAATTAAAGTATCCTAATAAAATTGTATATGTTATATATTCTGCACTCTGCGTCGAAAACATTGAAAAGTCTTAAATGAGAAACACCAGATTTTGGTTATTTGATCTGATGTAACTGAAAATAACAAAACTGCAAACAATAAAGCAAACCAGACTTTCAGAAAGAGAAAATACTTACAATTATAGTAATTTTTAACGTATCGTAATCTGCACTCTTTTTTACATTTAATATTGAAAAGTCAACACAAAGTAACAAATTAGAGTCAGTTTTGAAAAACATCAACTAAAATAATTGAAAATGTAACATTAAAAGCAATAATTTTGCAATAAATAAAACACAGATTAAGATTCTTAACAGGTCCCGTAAACAGTAAACAGTAATTAAACCTAAAATATGTCTGATACTTAAACCATTTTCGTACCAAGTTTCATCTCAATTGGTCCAGTGGTTAAGCGTGATTGAATAACAAAAACAAACAAACACACAAACTTTCAGAAATATAATATGATTAAGATAAGATTTAGATTAATACGCGTATAAATAAATCGTACGATATGTGTGTGATTTATAACATTTTTTTATTTATTTATTTTATTTTATAATACAACAAATCTCGGGTTCAATGTTCAGTTTGCTGGTGCCTCGGCTAGCTTTCAAATACAGAATCACTTGACGTTATTAAATAAACAATTTATGGAGTCTTATAAATAAATTCTAAGGACTATATGGTAACAATATTTCACTTTATTTAATAACTTGATTGGTGATAAACGGGGTGAAAGATCTAAGAAGATTTAAGGGTGATTTAAGAAAATAAAATGATGAATTTAAATTTAGGCTATTGTACATTTTGTTGGTGTTAAAACTGTGCACATTTTCGCCGATTATAAGAAAAGGTTTATATGTTTTCGGCTAATTATGTTCTCAAGTCTAATGGTTCAACGAATGGTGGAATTTTTAAATTTGGTATTGACAAATATCACTCACTAAATTATGTTGCCAGATATTTTGTGTAAATATTTTCTGTAACGTGAATTAAGTTACAGAAGTAAAACGGAAGTTACAGCGCAGTCTGAAGTTATTTAATTTGTTCCCCCAAAGTAATCGCTCAATCCCTTCTTCAAATGATTGAAATTCTCTCTTCAAATGTTTACATAACAAAAATAATGAAAATTAACTATGGCTTCCTCATTTTTGATTTTTTCTTCTTTTTTCTCATTCTTCTACAGACTATTGGTTTTTTTTATTTTCTTATAGACTGATCATTTATTGAAATAATTCTTTTTTTTATATTTTATATGAAAGTATCCAAAGCCTAAATTAGGGTGAAAGTATTGTTATAAATATAGTTTGTGAACGAAAATAAGCTATGGTTATTTTATAGTGTTTATTATATGCTAACCTGAGGTGATTAGATATATTTATATAACCCACCGTACGAAATTTCGCACTAGGAACGTTTTAAGAAAACACAGCCTTTTGAATAATAGTAGTCGTTGCGATGAGGGCTGTAGTTGGAATTATTAAATAAATCGAAAAACGATCAGTTTGAAATTATAATCACAAGTTTATGACTGTCATTGACCGTAATATTTACATTAACCTGTTGTTAAAGAGTGGTGTAATGAGAAATCGTAATATTCAAACACAAATAAGTAAATAAATGCGAAATGTTAGAACATTATGTTTGCTTCTTACCTGGTATATCACAAAGTCCACAATAACCTCTAACTGTATTTTGACATTTTTATTGTACTTCGTATTTTATGTTGTCAGTATTAACGATAGATAAATGCGCGATGGAAGGAGAAATCACATATATATTTCTGGAAAATCAGTGTCCAAAACATGTGTAGTATTCGAAATGCTTGTCCCGGCTTGTAAGACTGTAGGTAGAGCCACATAACCTATAAGTTTAATTACTTTTAAGTAAATATTGAAGTTGTTCTAAGCACGTTATGCAAAAAAGAGGCATTTTTAATGGTATTGTGTATTCGTGATCAATAAGTTAGCTTTGTAAAATAGGCCTATATTGTCTGATTTCTGACACCGTTTTACCTATGACAGTTAAAATTGTCTTTACGTTAAAATTTTCCACAAACAGCAAGTTTTTTGCGCAAATCGTTTTGCAATGTCAGAATCCCATTAAAAAAATCTTTCTAAAGTTACCTCATTTATGTCTGTATGAATAGTAACTTCTGTGCTGAGAAAAAGTAATGCTGACTCGGGAAATAATAGGTCATTATTATATATGATGATAAATGAAATTTCGATGTCTTTACATCTTCCTTTCTTTGTAATGTGTACAGTAAAAAACTGCAAAACAAGCTTCAAAGGGAAGATATTATAATCTGTTATAAAGCCATATAATTTGGAGTTTTGAATCTCTCTTAAGAGCAAGAGCATAACTGGTTTTGACGTCTTACTTCGAGACACTAACAGGTCTGTGCTGTGTTTCAGCACCATTGTTACTCCCGAGAGTCTGTACGTGGTTGTGTTCAATCTTCTGGACAGGTGTGACTTGCAAGCAAGGAGTGACCTTCAGTTTGTGAACATCGCCAAAGTGAAGATACACCCTGACTTCAGCCCGCAGACATTAAGAGGCGACATCGCAGTGGCAACTCTCGCCATTCCGGTCAATATAATGCCAGCCTGTCTGCCTAAACGAGGTGAGTGGACTTCCTTACTTTGCAATAACAGCCGCAAATTTTAATAATCTGGAAAAGTGATCTTCGTTTAATTGGCGTAGGTTTACGTAGAGTTTCGAACGATAGCTTAAAACTAATCGCTTTGTCTCGCTGAAGTAAGGAAATCGAATTAATAAAAACAATCGGTAAACAGACATATTTGTATTTTACGAACAAAATTACGGAATTTAACACGGATCGTTATAGGTATAACTTTCATCTCACATTTTTTTTTTGAAAATATAATTTAACAATAGCAAAAAATCGTAAACAATGGTTAACATTGCATTTACTAGAACTATAAATTTTCAAATTAAATTGGGAATATTAACGCACATTTTAACGGATTTTTTACCCTGATTTCGATAGTAAAACCAATCATTAAGAAAGTACAGGCCTAATATAAAAAAAATATGAATAATTTCATTGTTCAATGGAAATTTTCTAAATGAAAAAATCAAATACAGTGCATAAAGCTGTTTTATAAATACATTTTATATTGACACCCCTGAAAAAAATCTAGGTGACCGATGCTCACTTCAAGGTTTCGGGTACACGCACACTTATTAGGTTTATTCTCATTCATTTGCTCATCAGAAGTAATTTCTTCGTATTTTCGTAATGCGACAAACGAGATTTTTTTATTTATTGTATAAAATCCAACCTATGGTTTCAGGTTCGCTGGTGTTGGGGGACTCCGTTGTGGTAGGATTCGGCTCTACTCGTGTAAAACAACAGTCGGTGTATCCTTGCCAGCTGCAAGAGGCCGGCGTAGAGATATTCAGCAAAGAGCAGTGTAAGGCCACAGACTTAAAACCGGCATTCACGGATGTGCCGGGTACTTTCTGCGCAGGAGTCTTGGAAGGTGGCGTCGACTCTTGTGACGTAAGTGTTAACTATACTCGATAAAACTGCTAGGTTAAATGGAAGTGTGTGTGTGTGTGTGTTTTGTGTGTGTGTGTGTGTGTGTGTGTGTGTGTGTGTGTGTGTGTGTGTGTGTGTGTGTGTGTGTGTGTGTGTGTGTGTGTGTGTGTGTGTGTGTGTGTTTTTTTGTGTGTGTGTGTGTGTGTGTGTGTGTGTGTGTGTGTGTGTGTGTGTGTGTGTGTGTGTGTGTGTGTGTGTGTGTGTGTGAGTGAGTGAGTGAGTGTGTGCGCGCGTGTGTGAGTGTGCAGTGTTCAGTGCTCGATTTCTAGAAATAGAGGTTCCGGAAATGTAACCTCTGTGGGATATGGGGGGTATTCCAAATTACTGAAATTACTTACCTAAAAAATCTTTGGTTTTACAAAAATTTTGAAAATTTCTTTTAATTCCAAATTTTATTTTGTTAAAGAAGTACAAAAATGTATTGTAATAAAGTAATAAAAACAATAAAAAAACACAGCTTTGTTATTGTTTAAGTTGTCAGCCCATCGAAAAGATTGTCAAAAACTTCAACAAATTTTCATCACACTTCTTTTCTCGTGACGGTGTCCAGACACAAACCAAGAGTCCCCAAACTTAGCTGAGTTAAAGAGCCGAAGGGGAGGTCCAAACAACATGCCAGAAAGTGTTGCAATATTCAATGATGATCTCAGCGGTGAGATAATGAGGTGTATTTGTGAAAAACCTCTTTCGATATGGCTGTCGAATTTGGTTGTTTCAAAGAGACAAGACTTTTGGAACACTTTTGAGTAGAGATACTCTCGAAATCCTATAACTAGTTGGTTTTCAGTCAGTTTGAAATTGGTGACTAGTTATTTCATTTTCCCACAACGTTATTGTGGCAATTTGGCACCGGTTTGCTTATTCATTTATTTGATTGTCTCAGCAAACTAAGTTTTTTTTACTAAGCAGTCTTGTTTCAATAGACTTTTTAAGTCAGGTTAGCGGAAGAGGATCCATGGGGACAGGATGAGGGAGGTGTGGAGGATTAGAAGGAACAAGACATGAGTCGGAGTGCTTTGCGTGATCCAACTAATAAGTTAGTGCTATGCGTAAAAATAATAATAATAATAATAATAATAATAATAATATATATATATATATATATATATATATATATATATATATATATATATATGCACTCTCTCTCTCTCTCACACTCACTCTCTCTCTCTCTCTCTCTCTCTCTCTCTCAAATAACGTTTTACATTTAATGATTAATAACTGAAGCCAATATACCACATTTAAAATTAAATTATTACATTTTAGTGAAACATATTAAAATAAACAAAAATAACGTGATCGACATTGTTATTTTTGTTTTCAAATTATACAAAGCAGACTTTAATTAGTGATCTTCATGTGTAACTAAAATTTAAGCGAAATCAGATTAAACGATATTAAACAAAATATTTGATTTAGATTTGGCATGTTACTGTTAGCTCTGAACTTGTAATACTTGAAGTGATATTAAATACTCATTCATATTTTGTAATACGCGTACTCAAGAATACTTTCATTCCTGTTTTAAATATTGGTCATTTACTTGAATGTTTTACTGAATTTCGTAGGGAGACAGCGGAGGTCCAGTGCTGACCATGAATAACAAGATATACACAGTTGAAGGTAGGTTACAGATTTTTGTTGAAAATTGGAATCTATGATTTGTGGTGTTTTTTCTCTGTATTAATTTTTATGTTTGTGTCTATAATTTGTTGCTATGTTGAACGATGCGTTTTCATTTATTTGATAAAATAAAAAGCTAGAAATGGATAAACGCCAGCTGGAAGGATGGTGGTAATATTCTCACTGACCTTGATTTCAAAAGTGAAAATTTACCGTTTAAGCGCGAAACGAGAATATTTACTCTTTAATATTAATTTTGCTAAAGTATTGGTCATTGCTCAAGTATATGCGACCAATTTGAAAAAAAGAAATTCACGATTAAGTGTAAATAAAAAAAAAACAAAACAAAAATAAACTAATTAGGATTGTGACCTATTTTTCCCGTCAATGATCTATCCACCCACCTCGTAAAGGCTACCGCGGTTTCGAAACTCTATCGTTTCATCTTCAGGCCGTGATACAAAATGTTAAATCCCTCTGTCGATGTCCTAACAGACTGTTAGTAGTCCGAAATGTAACGATGTACGAGTCGCGCGTGTCGCTTGGACAAGCCGAATTTCATCGTACATATTTTAATCGTGTAATTGTGTTCAGTGTTTGTGATGTGTTTTTAATGTTTTGTTTGACTTTGTGACGACCTCGACAGAGGGATTTAACATTTTGTATCACGGTCTGAAGATGAAACGATAGTTTCGAAACAGCGGTAGCCTTTACGAGGTGAGTGGATAGACCATTGACGGGAATAATAGGTCATAATCCTAATTACTTAAATATGTGGTCCGGTGGCTATGTTAAAGTAATGAAAAATAAACTTTTTGTGGCGTAATGCATTTTTAGATTTACTACTGCACAGTATATTACTTTTAAATTTGGTCGTGATGATTCTCACTACGTCCAACATTTGTGCAAAATCTGATGAACCTGTTTTGAGAATTCATTACTATTTTTCAGGTTTTTATCGGTGACTATTTAAGCAGATTTCTTTAGATGCGAATCTTACAGTTAAAGCAAAGTGTTTGTAAAATTTGCTTTATTTATTACAAATTATTGTTAATTTTCTTAATGTAATCAAACATAAGCGATAGACTGCGGTTTCGAGCCTTGGTCTGGATGACAGTGTTCAGCGGTCAATGCGATGCAAAACTGAAAAGATATGACAGGTATTAAACCTGATAGAGAATGCTATAACTACCCTTGAGGAACCGCTACTCACTAGGGGTGGGCGAAACAGTTATTTCTTGGTAACAGGTTCCAACTTTATCATTTCAATCTAGTAACGGGTTCCATAATCCTGTTAAAAAATAACAGCGTTCCAAACTTGAGTTTCAGCTGTTACAAAGCAACAATTCACAAATTTGAAACTCTGTTAATGTTTAACAGGGATTCAGTTGATATTCGTATGATTTAGACATTCGAATATTTGGAATTGAATGATTTAAGGTATACTGGAACACATGTATGAGGACTTTCTTGAGATAAAAATAGGTGTATGAGCATACACTAAACAAGTGTATGAAACAATTCATGAAACATATTGAAAAACGTGGATATTTACATTCTTCAACGAATTCGTATACAGCTGTTTTAGTTATGGTACAGTTTTCAATATTTTAAAAATAATTAATTAATATTTTTAATAGTAAAGTTTTTTCTTTAGTCCCACTAGCCATTATAAAACACTTCGACGTAACACAACAGGGAACAGGCCAATATGGAAAAATAACACCGCACTGACAATGTCGTTATATTGTTGCACAAAGCCCCAAAAACAGTTTCAAAATAGCAGGCAGACACAGGCACGCATGCGCAGTAGAAACAGTTGTTCAAGGTGTTTGGAGGGGTGACTGCCTATTCAATTGTCACCCTCGTAAAATCCTATGACGTATGACTGTTCCAAAAATAACAGATAAATAAATAACAGATAAATAAATAACAGATAAATAAAATAACAGATAAACATGTTACTCGTGAACGCTTATTCCTTTGGAACGCTGTTATTTTGGTTGTTACTTTAAATAACGCCCACCTCTATCTACTATGCACTAACCACTAACCGACGAGCAAGCGTAGGCCGTCAATATTTCCAACAGACCAAATATTTCTTTGATTTGTGTATTTATTATGCACTCGCTGCATTCAACACTTGGGCCTGTAATCTTATAAAAGTTTTCTTATATGCAGGTATAGTTTCATTCGGAGAAGGATGCGCCAGGAAAGGTTTGCCAGGGATTTACACCAGGGTGGCTTACTACAGGACGTGGATAGATAACGAAATAAGGAATGGGTAGGTCAATATTTGTATACAACAGCTTTGACTCCCGCGGTGACACTAATATCGATATAACTCGAGTCGGCGCCTAGATTTTTCAATTAATGAAACGTACGATTTATCGCACTGTGATCAGTTTATATTTTTCATTTATTTGTTTCTGGTCTTAAGATTTTACCCCTATGTTATATGGTTTTTTTAGTATCTAGAAAACAAACAAATAGCGTCTAAGATATTCAGAGAGATAGTACAAAAACATAATGTTGTAGAACAGATAGCATAACGTGGAAATTAATCAGCTTAAAGTATTATGTAAGTTGGTTTCGTTAATCATAACATTGGCTCAAGAAAAGATGTTAATTATGCAGACAAGAAAGCGTTTGATAGACATATTAAAAATGAAATTCAAGGACAATTGACACATGAAGGTAACTGTAGCGCATAGAAGAAGAAAAAAGGAGGAAAAAGTGAAAAGAAAAAAGAAGAAAAAGAAAAAGAAGCAGTAGAGGTAAAAAGTAGAACAAAACGGAAAAAAGATTATCAACAGTAGTAGTAGTAGAAGAACATGATGAAGAAGAAAATTAGGAAAAGTTTCCTCTTTTTGACGTTAGATCTTTCGAACTAGATTTTTATGCGAAACTTTCAATGTTAGCTTTGCCGAGAGGAGTGAAAAGAAAAAAGTTTGCCGACCGGAATAATGTGGAATATGGAACGAATGAGAAAACAAATTTCTTTCTCTTTCTGTTTCTTTCTCCTTTTCGATAACAATACACGCGTATTATATGAAAATGTTGTGTTTCTCTGGTTCCGTTGAAGAACCTGCACGTTGTAACCGTTAATAATATACATTTGAAATTAATATGATAGTTTTTAACAACATAACCTAAAACTTATTATAGCCCATCAGCTGTTCGTTACGAATTAATGTAAAACAACTGATCTTTTACTATAAATACAGTAAATAATATCTAAGCTAGGTTCACGTATTTATTTATTTAAACAAAACAAGATATTTGTAAACATAACTTCAAACTAATCGTACATTCAGCATTAAGCCGCCTCGGTGGCCTAGTGGATAGCGTACTAGGCTTTCACCCCGAGGACCCGGGTTCGATTTCTGGCGAGGGCTTGGCATTTTCATACGCTGTAAATCATCCCATCGTCTGCATTAGCTCAAGTGTGCACAATAGTCGGAAGTTAAACACACACAAAAAAAAAAAAAAAAAACATTCAGCAAAGATATTATTAAAAAAAGCTTCGTTTCTGTCGGTAACACTTCGAGTTCCATACGTCTACTTTTTTAATAAATATTGAATGTGACAAAGTTTGTGTAATGTTTTTCAACTATTTATTTTTGTTAGCACTATTTTTAGTACACAAGTAGTTAGTACACAACAATTCAATTAATGGCAAGACAAGTATAATTATAGGCTAATCTTATATTGTTTTTTTTTTGAATGTGTTTTCTACACACGTTTGACACAGGTTATATTATAATAACGCTTGTTTATGTCTGTTTTAGTAACACTTACACAAACAACCGCCCTGGAGCTCTAAACACTCTTCATGAAATTTTGAGTCATCTGTTCCCGAACAAGCATCTTACAAAAGGTAAATAAATAGATCGAAGGATAACAAACGTCAGCCAGTCAACAAGGATGTAGTCAGCTGTAACGACAGATCAACAGCTGATTAATTTTCAACAAACACTCTTGATATTCATTATTTTACAACGGAAGTGTTGGGACAACGCTTTAGTTTTTTGCGGTCACATTGGGAATATCGAGCAATTATTTCGGAATAAATATTTTGTAAGGCATGGTTATAGGCGTGGTTAACTTCAGAACAAATTATTACGGACATTACCAACCATATGATTGTTAATTTAATCTGATTGTACTTGCTTTGTTTTTTCCGTAAAAAACCTTTTCATAAAAAGTAATGGTAGAGATCTTTTTAGAAAATCGTAATTTTTATAGTAATGAAATTGTAATTGAAGATGAATTGTGTTGTTTCGCACTGGCAGTAATTTAATTTGTAAAAGAGCCAATAGGTCAACCCAATGGCAGTCTCAATACACGAATGAATGGATGATTTTCTAGGGTTACTATTACACTGCGACTTTGTATATTTACTGTGTCTCATTTCTATATTCCAGTTACAGCGCCTTCTCCAATAATAATCTCTTCATAAAGTCTAGGATTTGGAAAGAATTCAAAACGGGTAACTCCCCCCCTTCTAATTGGTGCCTTCCCAATTCATTATTGAGGTGCTTGTCTTTCAATTTCTCCCCTTTACTCTTGACCCTTATCACGGAGGTTGTTTTGAGGTTAGTTTCCGCACATGATTAGCTAGGGAAATTATGTCGCCCCCAGAGCCCCCCCATGCTAAGGTACTGGGAAGTTGCCAGGTATTCCAGGGCTCCGTTTGATACACCGTTAAGTTGGTGTCATACACTACATCAGCACGGGTCGCTTTACACTTTAGAGCCAAGTAATGTAGAGTAGTGAATGTGTATGCATGTATATCTTCAGTAGAAGAATGACAGAGTATGAGCTATAGGTGCGGTGGGATCGCTAAACTAAACAGCTGCTCATTCAGCTGCCTGCATGTCAGTTGTTGTACATAAACAATACTTAAATGATCTAAAAAAAATACTGATCTGTAAAGAAAAGTCCCCACGCACAATTAAAAACGTTGTTAAATCACCATTGAATTCAGCCAAAAAACAAGTCACTTACTTACGTAGTTTATTGAACGATTCGTCGAAGTACCACCTGACTCCCGTCGAGGATACATTTAATAAATATATAAAATATTGAAATACGCTTTGATCACTTAAAGTCACTTTTTTGTGAATTTATATGTTAATTTACGAATTAGTGAGGAGCTGAGGATTCCTCAGTGTAAGTATAAATATGACTTTGGTTTTAGAGTTAATTGTATAGTTTGAACCCAAATACGCCAGATGTTAACCAGATGTTCAAGGTCAATAATTTAATGATTTTGTATCTGCATTAATGTGTTTGAAAAAACGCAGCGCATAGGGAACAACATGGAAGAACACCACTGTCATTACAGTGAGCAATAAGGATAGCATGGAAGGCAAGCCGCCATTTTTTATAGTTTCAAAATTAAATGTTAATTTCTTCAACGTTTTAAAGTATATGCTACAATGAAAGGAACAAAGTCAAGACAATATTTTGAAGTTATTACATACTTTGAAAATCTTTGTCAAAGATTGCAACACGTCCAAGAATCATAAAAGTTTGCTGAAAGAGTTAATTCATCAAAGAATCGTCAAATTTATTTCATCAAAACATCTGTGATTAAAGAAATCTGACGTTTGTTTAATAGTGTAACAACATCCCTTTAGTGTTTCGAAACGATATTACGGATATATCGATATTACTGATAGTAAGTTATTACGATATATCGATATTTCGAAAAGATATTACGATATAAGTGTTCAACGATATTATGGAAAGAATTATCAAAAATTCTGAAATAAAAGTGCATTGTGCTATTGAATAAATCGATGAGTTGATTAAAAGTGTAAATATTTGTTGAAATGTATTTTATTTTAAAGTGCTACCAACCTAACCTAACTTGATACAGATCTTTGTGGAAATAAGAGTTTAAAAAAACCGCTACGCCGTCAGTTTTTGAAAACGCAAACAATTCTTTTTACAGATTTACTCAGTAAAAGCAGATATACTGAGAACATTTTAAAAATCGTAAAATATTGGTTAAAAATCGTAAAAGATCAAGGTTTAGTACAATGCCAACTCTTTATCTTAAATTCTGGCCGCCTCGGTGGCCTAGTTGATAGCGTCCTTTCACCCTGAGGACCCATGTTTGATTCCCGGCCAGGGCTTGGCATTTTCATATGCTATAAATTATCCCATCGTCTGCAATTAGCCCAAGTGTGCACAATAGTCGGACGTTAAAAAAAAAATCTTAAATTCTCTTCCATGTCTCACAAAAAGTAAGTTTTTTAAACACCAAAAGGACTATTTATTGTCACAATTTTATGTACATTTTTTTGTAAAACATCCCCCACATATTAGGGAGAAAACAAATATCGTCAAGTTGTGGTGTTTTATTTCCGCCATGTTGATAAATAAAAATTCATATTCGGTAGCAGTCTTAATATATGGCCTTTAATACAATAATAAAACCGATAATTAACGAAAAAACTAACGTTGTCTTTTCACCCATTATTATTGAACCGTTTTAGAGTTACTCTAATTGTAAAAATAATCAACGGCCTAAACTTTACTTTAATTTTGTTTTACTAATATCCGTCACTTTCTTCCATTAGTCTGTATTTATATTTAAGATTTTTTATTGTTTGTATTCTGTTATTTTTTAAAAACTTATTGTTACTTTTATATTTAAAAATTTTGAATTTGAAAATATTTATTTGTTCTTTTAACATATTTTTTCCACATTTATTTATAATTTACATATTTACTATAGTAACATATTTAACTGTAATAGCCTTAAGACATAATACCTTACAGACAAAATGATGTTTATCCTAACAATAATATTTTTGATTAAAAAAATTGTATAAATTTATTTTTGAATCCTCATTCCTTTTAAATTGCTTTTTTTTAAAGTTAAGAAAATGCACAAATGCTCTGCAAAAATATAAGGGCGTTAAACTACAAACACTAAAAAATTTGAACAAATTTTCACAAATCTATTTTAAAATTTATCTAAGGTGTGCATTTCTATGTCTGGATGTTTTAATTATTGTTGAAAACATCTAGTATAATTTTCCTACAATTTTTTCGAGATCATTACAAAACAAAAGCAATTTTTATTTTTGAATATCTACTGGAAAATGAGCTATTGAAGCGAGTGGCCATCATGGTTAAACCCAGAGCCGGGACTTTGAAATGAGTGCAACCTTGACTCCTAACGCTTTTTGCGATGTGTTTAAATTTGTGTATATTACATAAACACACACACACACACACATATATATATATATATATATATATATATATATATATATATATTTGTCCAATTATACTCAATACATAGAACAAAAACAATACCATTTCAAATATTATAAAATTCATATATTTTTTATTTACATTTTTTAATTATATTAATTAGCATTAAAGAAAGAATAACGTATCACTTTGTAGTTTTAAAGTCTATACATAAAAAAATTTAAAAATGAAAAACCTATTACAAAACAGCCAGGCCGTTTTATAGACAAATCTTTCCTGAATTTGTTCTAATATCTACAGTATCTATGCCTGAATATGTCATCAGACATTTAGGCTATCATTTGTCACCAATGACTTTGCTCCGTTGACCTTCAAATTCGCATGTTAATCATATGGCGAGAATTTAATTATACCAGATGATTGTTTACATATACGTTCATTGACCGTAAACGTTGAGGTTCATTTTAGAGTGCAACACATAGATCTACAGCTGTTTTACATCTGGGTGTTTACATTTAAGGTTACGCTGATTTCCCTCATTCATTTGAAAGTAAGAAAAAGCATGTAATAGTGGTCAGTAATCACTTCCCTATTTTAAATATAACTTATAAATTATGAATGCTGCTGAAATACAACGTGTAAATGCAGAGTTTGTGAATAAATAGTGTGAATTTACATTTTTGAAATTATATTTTGTATGTATGTCCTCATAACAAATATTAAATTCGTCGTTGAATATAAATTTGATGAAGGAAAAATGAAGGAAAGCATATAAACTGTAATTAATTGTTTTCATATAAATACAATAATTTATTAATTGTTACATATTTTGAACTAGACTATCACACTCTCGTCTATAGATGTAGATTCTATATACACTATCTCTTTTAAATAATTAATTTTCAACAATAGAGCCAAGGTGATTAAAATTAATTTACTCGCAGAACGTAAGTAGTTGTAATGTATCACTAATAACGTACAATAACAATCACAGTTATAATAATCACTAATAACTGTTACAACTGTGTAACGAATAATAGTGAACAGAAAATTACGGCACATAAATGTTTGTGACAAAATATCGAAAACACCTGTCTAATTTGGGTTCACCTGAATTAAAAATTTGTACAAATTAAAAATTATAATACAACAAAAATCCACGTCAACAAGACAACGGCCCAACAATAAATTACACTTTTGATTATAAAAAAAAAGAAAACCTACTGGAAATATTTTTGTCAATACGCAATTCAAAGCTTTTCCAAAAAACGTTCTTGCTGAAAGTTTTCACTTGACCAAAACATTTGTTATTTTTTACAAAGTAGGCTACTAAAAGCATTGTGAATAAAATACATAACAAAAATAACATGCTTAATCTTATACTGTTTATAACCACGATATGTGCTAAGTCATGGTATAAATTGATGTCTTGCCGTGTACAGTACAGGGTGAAAAGTACACTTGACGCTGGGAAAGTAACTTGTAACAATCGCAGAGTGGTTGTACTTCCATTTTATTAAAACTGAAAATTTTAATTCTTGTACTATCAACTAAACTTCGAAATGCACTGAAAAATTCGGGCTCGATTGAAAAATAGATGAGCGAACACAGGAGATAGGAATGTCACTACCTTTGAACTAAAACTTTTACTCCGTCCACATGACTTGCCCCAAAACAATTTTTTTGCATCAATCAAGTACGATTGTCATGAAATTATATACCAAATTAAATGGCGGCCAGCAAGTTAATATTCATACTAATAATACTATTTGAGATAATTGCATAAGTGAACTTGCTGGCCAGCAGAATGGTTTTAATCGTTTAAGCAGTAATTATTTATACTTGACTTAAAAATTCTTTGAGTTTGTACGTCTCCCTTATCTCTCATCTTTCACAGAAGAGCCGTTATGGTTTAATTTAAACGTACCCTTTCGATCTTTGTTTGTGTTTTTTGCTCTCTGTAACCCCACTGTTATCTTCGGCGTGTATATCTGATGTCGCCGGTACCTGGTTCGCACTCTCATTTTTCTTAATAAGTTCGTCCAGTTTGGGATGCGTTCCGTCTCCGTGTTTGAGAATCCGGTGCATTACCATTTCCGGTGTAGCGACTTTCAAGTCGTACACCCAGCCCAGACGATGCAGGAAGTTGATGACCGTTGTTGTACCGTTGAAGTACTGACCGAATTCGGAAGCGCGGTAATCGAACGGAAAAGTGTGATGGTAGTTGTGCCAGCCTTCTCCCATCGTCAGAAAGGACACAATTCCTGTTTCCACTGGGATTATGGACCTGCAGGAGCAAGTAATGTAATCATTAGTACTTTTCAGGCGATACGAAATCATTTAGAATTTCTACTATATCTTAATTCGTACTTTCCCTGTTCTACTTCCAAATATATGGTCAAAAACACTACAAAAAATTAAAAAAAAAAAAAAAACAGAATGAAAAGCTACTGAAAAAAACTTTAGAAAATGTCTATAATTTCTGAAAATAGCCTCATACAATTTTGCAAAAAATTGTTATATTTGAAGAATCTTAACTCAAGTGGTAGCGTATTAACATTAAACAACGCAAATTTAATTTTTAGTATAAATGCAAAACACCCTTCTTATTTCAGGAATAACTTTTTTCGATTTACCTTTGAACACAGAGGGAAAATCTGTTGAGCGCGTTTTCAGAAATTAGGCCATTTAGAAATTTTTAAAATCAGTTTCGGCAGCTATTGAAAAATCTGCCAAATTTATCAAAATTGGTTTACTACTGGAAATTTTAATCAGCCAGATAAGAACTTCACATCTCAAGTGACAAACTGTAAATAAGTAAAAACATTTTTTCAGTGAAGAAATCAATAAATAAATGAACACTGAAAGGCATAGGTTTTTTTTTTAATTTACACTCGATCTGTAATTTTATTTTGTTTAAAATTTGGTACAACTGACTTTGTGTACCATCGTAATCTTATATGATCAAAATAATCCTATTGTAGGTTTTTAACAGGATTTTTTAGGGAAATAATTGAACGTAAGAATGAGCGTGTAATGTTCGTGCATTTCGCTCAAACGTGTTGGCACTCGCAAAGTTAATATCATTTGGTATAACCTACAGAACATGAAAGACAATAAACGAACTTACTTGGTGAAAGGTCGGTTCCCGAACGCATGCGCCGCACTGTTCACAAGCCAAGTACAGTTCAACACAAAGCACACCCTAAATATGAAGGCTACGAAGAAGGCGTTCCACAGGCTCTCGTTCCAGACGTAACAAGGAATAGCAATGGGTATAATCAATCCCAAAACCAGATATAACTTAATGAAGTGCCTGCAATACAGTTATGATTTTATATACAGCATGTTACAAAATATAACTTTTTCACATACAACAGTGCAAATACTTCTTTGTACAGGATATTTTTTAAACTCTGCCATCGCTAGGATCTTTTGCACATTATAAATTCAAAAAAAGTGTAGGTTACTGTACACATGTTATTTCGAAAAGCCAGACCATTTCCTACGTAAAGGCAAAATTTTATTATCGGTTGATGAAATATTGCTTGAAAACAAGAGGAAGATCGCTTTGTATTTATTACTCAATCCCATTTCGTTTTAACTTTAAAACAGACATTCAGTACTTCTTGTTGAAATTTTACAACTTTAACCTCCAAATCAAGTGGAATATTACTGTAAACATAATATTTCTAAAATACCCTTAAATCTACTACTATTCCTCTCCTTTACTTTGAAGTAGAATTATTACTACTTGATGACGTTTAGCAAGAGGATGATGCATACAATGATATCAGAAACGTTTTGTCCCCTTTCATACTCCTCAAGAATTCTTACGTACTTCTTAATTAAAATTGTTTCACTTAAAACATGAGGAAATTTAATGTCTAGATATTGCGAAAAAGCAACTCTGTTAAAGAAAAATGTTAGTACTTCTTGACAAAATTTTGCATGATTTACAGATAAATTACAATTGATATACTATTTCGTGAACCTTTTTTTCTTACTTCTCAAAGCAGAGTACATTTTGATGAAATATTGCCAACTTAAGATTCATAACAAGATACAATAAAATTATATTAAAAAAAAAATCAACTCATCCAATTTCCTACCCTCTTAAAGTAGGTTTCTATTTCTTGGTGAAAATCTTGCACATCGAGATTTTTCTGCCCCTTAAAGACGAATTTTAAAGCTTCTCGATGAAATTTTGCACGCATAAACTTCAAAACAAGAGCTAGGTTATTGTATAAATGATATTTCGAAACAAACACAAGTTAAAATGTATATTTTGTTATAAATCCGACGGTACTTGTTTAAAAAAATAGAAAACAAGTGAAAAACTGATTTACATCAACAAATTGTTGATAACTGTTGAACAGCATCAACAACACATTACCTCGCTATGAAATATATTAATCACCTTCGTTCGTGCAAATCCGCCATTTTTAATTAATTTAAAAAAAAACACCGTCTGTTGGATTTATAACAGGAGCGCTAAAAGTTAAAATATTCTTAATAATTTCCTGTAAATTCAGTCGTTTTCGTGCTACTTAATTTTCGTTGTAAAATTTTAAACGGCCGTCATTTTAAAACGTTACGAGATAAAAGTTTTATTTTTTCTAAAATTTTGAGGTTAGCCAACGGTAGTGTTCTTAAAGTTTATTATAATATCGTTATCTGTTCTTGATAGACGGAAAACGTAGCCTTTTGGGTTAGGTTAGGTTAGACTAGTGTACATTGACATGAAAGTTTTTCGTAATTTTTGCATATAAGCCTATAATCATATCCTAAATTTCTAAGGGATTATATTTTGACAAGAATTACAATTTATGGTTTTTGAGCAAATAGAAAAAATTATAAATAAACCTTTCTCGTTGTCTGTCGGATTTTTTAAAAAATCGCGGAACATAAATTTCTTTTACGGCTTCTTATCTTGCTTTGTACCGTTTGTGACTAAAATTTAAATAAAATCTGATAAACAGAGTTTCGCAGATCTGTTGTTTGGCTTTTGAACCACATGTTTAGTGAAAATAATTGAATATGAGATAGTTTATGCAAGTATTTTTTAAAAACATTTTCTTATCAATATAAATCGATAATCGTCTACTTATGGATAGCTATTGAATAGGAAGCTATAAGTTTTGTTTAAACGTGTAAGGGCTTCCTTTTATATTTACCTTTTCTGAAACATGACTATTGGATCGGCCTTCAAGTCTGACATGTCGATGGTTTTGCCTTTCTCCAGGATATCAGGATGTTTGCGGCACATCAGCCATCCGATGTGGGAGAAAAAGAAGCCACGATTTGAGTTGTGCGGGTCGGCATCAGTGTCGCTGTACTTGTGATGCAATCGGTGGTCCCGCACCCACACGTACATACAGTTCTGCAAGCACACACTTCTCACAAATATGCCGTCTGACGTTTATTTACTTTTAATACGTTAAACTATTTCCTTTCCGAATAATAGCATTACATGATAACCAATTTGAAAATATTAATACTCATAGAATGGTGTAAAACATTTGCGCATATTTTTGATTTATTATAATCGGTAACTATTTTGTAAATCTCGTTTTCTCTCTAAGTTTATGTACGTTTGTTGTTTCAACTAGATTCTACATTTCGCGTATTTATTTTATCTTGTCCATTTTATTCTTCTTTATCGTATATAGTTTGGTTTGTGTATTTATTTGTGTTATTTACTTTACTTTTTTGTATATTTCATTTATTACTTTTCTTTTTTTCCGTTTTATTTTCAATTACAGCTAACACTTATTTTACTACGAGGGTTGTCCATAAAGTAAGGTTCCCAAGGCGCTATAGTCGCTGCGAACGTTGTTACGCGGGATTCGGTGACCTTGGCTTGCAGCTTGGTTCTCCGTTCCCAATCCCCACTCAGCGAACGCTCTGCAACGCTCAGTCTTGGCTTGGTAGCCGTTAATAATTTAATTACCTCTTCTGTCTCCCGCCAGGTGCGAATTACGCTCTGTGATTCGTTTTTTGTGTGCAAAAAACACTGCGCCGGTGGACATTCATATCCAGCTGTGTGAAGTCTACGGAGAAAAATGTATGAGCATACAACACGTGCGTAAATGGTGCAGAGAATTCAAAGACGAATTCTTTCGTGACGAACACTTTCATAACGAACAGCGTTCCGGATGTCCATCTGTTTCGGACGAAATGATTGCGTAAGGGGAAGAAGCAAGGGTGACTGTTTGAGAGCCCTCCGAGATGATCGCTGATGTCAGAAAGACTTGCATTGATAAAATTTTGAGAGACCATTTAAGGTATAGCAAAATTTGTGTGCAAAGTGGGTCCCAAGACAGCTTACATCAGACCACAAACGACAACGGATTGATGCGGCCCGCGAATTTCTTCAGGCCTACGAAACCGATGGCCTACGAAACCGATGGCCAGAAATTCTTGGACTCCATTGTCACTGGGGACGAGACCTGTGTACACTATGCGACACCGGAAACGAAAGAACAATCACATCAGTGGAAACATCCAGAGTCGCCGAAGCCGCGGAAGTTCAAACAAAAACTGTTTGCCGGCAAAGTCATGGCGAGCGTGTTTTGGGACAGGAGCGTGTTTATTGTTGTGCAAATTCATGGATACCGGCACAACAATCAATGCTGATCGTTACTGTGAGACGTTAAGGAACCTTCGCAGCGCGATTCAAAACAAGAGAGAGACATGCTCACGAATGGAGTTTGTTTCCATCAAGACAACGCTCGTCCGCACACCGCCCGTGTAACAACCGATCTCATCAACCAATTTGGATTGGATACTGTCACACATCCGTCCTACAGCCCGGATGTAGCCCCAAGTGAAGTCTCTTCCCTAATTTGAAGAAACACGTAGGTGGGACGCATTTCAGTATCAGAGAGGAAGTGAAAGAAAACGTTTTAAGCTATCTTCTAATCGATCTCAACGGGGATTATGTCGAAAAATAGAAAAAAGTGTAAGCTTTTCAAAAATGTATTATTCAATGCAAATAAACATGTTTTTCATTGTGAAAAATTATTGGGAACCTTATTTTACGGACAACCCTCGTATAAACCCTCGTAACGTAGAGTGTATTGTTTGAAATATGTTTTTGTTTTCAAGTCTTAATCTTTATGTCTTCATTGTTTTATTTATAAAACTTTTTAACTATATTTGTGTTATCATACTTAATGGAGATTTATTTATTTACCCTAACACATGTTTTGCTATGTAGTAGGCCTATTTACGTTAAATTATATGTTTTCTGCCTTAATCACCCTTCCTTGTGTTTTGTAATATTACTAAATTAATTTTTTCATTCGTTTTATTTGACCCATCTTATTATTTGTAATTTACGTTAATTTGTTGTCCATTTGTTATATTTACCGTTTTCTTATAATACAACATAATTTGTTTGGGTTAATAACCGTACTTTTTATGTAGCCTATATTTGCTTATAGTAATTAACCTAAACTGTTTTTATATTTGGTTTAATTTATTCTCACCTGACTGGCCAATGTCTGTAAGGCCACTAACACCAAGCGTACCCCGAAATTAGCCTGCAGTGCCTTGTGGGTGTACATACGATGTGCTCCTAGGCCGATGCCCTCCGCGCTCAACATCATGAGAAATATGGCTGTAAAAGTTTTTGATGATATAAATTTACCTCCTGTACAGAGTGGGCCAACAACCAGGCACAATATACAGAATTTTTATGATCAATTGACCAATATTTTTCAGGAGAAAAAGGATTTAATTAGTTATTTTATTAATTACGCTAAGAAATTAGAGCTACCGTCATGGAAACACAATCATATTTTATAAATTTACAGTACTGTGTATTGTTACAGATTTTCTACCCAGTCTGTAGATAAACAAGTTCAGTTTGCAATGTCTCTCTACTCAACGTGCGCGCATACGAGTTCAACTCAGAAGAGAAAGTGTTTGTTGTTTGTTCACGACCTGTATGGTGTCAAAGCGGGGGACAAACTCACCTGTCCCGCCAGGTCTTCAAGATGTTGAGTAGTACATTTAACCCGAAGGTGATCATTGTTTTGTGCTAGTAAAGGCGATGCACCATCACTGTAACACCCTGTCCCCACAGAAACTTTAGGAAGTACACTACAATAATATAGCCTACTGTTTGTTACGCTATCTGGTGGCAAGGAAATAGGCATATTTTTAGTAGAAACACAACTTTTATCCGTAGTTTAGGGTCCACAGAGTACATAAACGCGTAACGAGTTTATAGTCTGTTTGTCGGTGATGCACATCTAGAGCTTGAACGGTAAGCATGACAAGAGTAGAATTATTCAGTTTTGACAATTGTCCTGGTTTTAAAAATATTTTATTTTTTAAATTTACGAATTATGGTGATATTAAAACCTTGAAATATTCCTAATCCATTTTTAGGTCTCAGAGTCATAAGTATGGCTTATATTCGGACGCTTTCGTCTGTGTGTTTGTGCACACTGTTGAAAAATAAACTATTTTAGAACAGATCTTCAAAAAAGTGTATAAAAAAAATATTGATATTTTTACTCTTTTGAAATTTGACTCCATGAAATCAGCGAAGCAGTTGCTTACCGATATTAAATCGATTACTGCTTTTATCGAAAAATCAATAACAGTTGTAATTGATTTTGTATTTTATATTTTTATAATAACCTCTTCATGGGATGCACAAACACAAAGGCATGTGACTAGCCTAACTGCCTTTACCGTGATACTCTACTTACTATAGAACACGGTGATCAATTTGGCCTCCATAAATGCTAAGTACAAGCCGTAGACTGCTGCTAAATGCAATACCAGGAAAGAGATGGCGTTAATGCCAGACTATTTCCCTCTTGAAGGGTTTCTGTGGCGTATCTGCCTTAGCGGCTGCAGCGAGTTCTTTCTCATGATCGGCGGACATGATCCAACGCTGCCCAATCTGAGTTATAGGACAATCCTTCGCATTCACTTTGATCCTGTGTACAGTAAAACCAGGTTAGGTTTAGGTTAGGTTAGGTTTAGGTTAGGTTAAATAACTGGCAACGGTTCATCTTAACCTACGAGGAATATTGAAAGTAACGCTATTGTGTATCCTGCATAATCGTTGAAACATACTTTTGTTCTACAATATTTCGGATGCTGTTTATAAATGAATAGTGTAGAAAATAATTTAAAAATATTATTTAAGGTTTTTTTGTTATTACTTGTTTAACTCTTATAAGAAATCACTTTAGGAAAACATTAAAAATAGTTAATTTTTAAGGCATTAATTGTTTTTTAAGGTTTTACCGTAACTAGTTTTTTAATATGAAAAAACAGAAGCACACAACCATTAGAAATAACGTAAGATGACTCCCAATAAATAAAATTGAAAAATATCGGATTACCGGGTCCATACTTTCACTGCTTAATGAGAGGTATGGACTTCAATTAAGGGAACCTGACGGCTTAAAACAAAATGTACCAACAATGTCAATGAGAAACAAGTCCTGTGAGCACAGATAATTGCCGATCTGTGTACACGTCACTGGGGATTAGCATGAAGGTTTGGTTTGATCAAATATCAAGTCATTAAACGAATATTTTAAGGTATTTTTTTGGCAAAAAAAGTTTTTAAGGTTGATACTTTTAAAATCTAACGATTTTGATCAAAATTTCGTTCAACTGTCGTCCTTAAACACTGAAACAAAACATAGGCTATTATAACTATCTATTGAAAATAAATTTGATGGATATCGGAAAAGCCCTGAACATTATGTCTGTTATAGAACCAAAAATAAAAATATGTATCATGTTTTCTCTTCCTTTTATATTTTAATTACGATAATTGATGATGTCTTTTCTTAAATCGTTTTCGAAAATTCTTAAGTAAAAAACTTTTATGTCAAAAATTAAAAAAAATAACTTACGATGACGATGCGGGGAGCATTTTAAGTTTGTTATTTAGACATTCACGTCTTTCCGGTGTTCGAAATATCGTTGAGGCAGGAGTATAATGTGGTGTATTATTTAAACCCATTTTTGTACTCGAAAAAATGTTGGAGTACACTGGCAAAAAAACCAATGGCATTGTAATTTTGAATCGATTTTCGAATTATGTTTTCTCCTAATAATACTGTTAAGAAGAAATATCACAATATAGTTTTCCAAAAGAAAATTCCGAATTGATCATGGCCGTTTATATACTAAAAGAGAAATTTTGGTCTTTTGGCCTTTTGCACAGGTATATAATTTTTTTCCAAAGTTTTTAAATTTTCCAAATATTTTTATATGAGAAATAATGGATAAAGTTGTACACCATTTATTAATATTTAATATGAAAAGCCGTAGCAAAACAAGGTACGCTCCAACTAATTGTTAAATATTTAATGTTAATTGCTTTTGCAATTGTCATGATTTTTCTTGGTTCATTATTGTCAATATTTGAAAAGCAAAGATAAAGAAGCTCATTGTCAAGCCTAAAAATTACTAGTATTGTCTCATTTATTAATTTACCACAAAAATTTATGTAAGCGATAAATAATTTGAAATGTTTTTTTAAATAATTATTATATTAAATTTATTAATATCTTTTTTTTCTTTAATTTTGGAAAAAAAAGATTTTCACAAATGCTTACTTATTGCAACAAACTATAAACAAATTGTTTATTTATTGTTTAAACAGTGTTTATAAGTTCTTCAGGGTTGCATTTTACAACTGTGAACGTAGCAATCAATTAGAAAATGTGCAAAAACAGAGCAGCTAGAAATATTCTTTATAAACAACTTCGGTGACGTGAAAAAAATCTATCTTGAAATTTTGACGAATATTTACATTTTCAGGTTTCCTGAATCCAAAGAATGATTTTACCTCGTTTTTGTCCGGCCGTATGGCTGTGTCCATCGCTAGATACCAAATTTACCGTTTTTAAAAATAAATTTGACACTGTTCGACCAAAACGCAAGAAAAAATGTAGGGCCTACCTGTTTTTAACTTTGCAAAAAACGTTTTTTTCAAAATTCTCTTTATGTTCAGTATAATAATCTGCCTTCCCTAGCTTTATCAATTCTACTTTCGTTGACACGTCTCGGAGAACCTCCAATATGAGTATAGATATAGTTTTTGAAGATGAAGGTTCTCCGAAACGCGTCAACGAAAATAGAATTGACGAAGCTAGGGAAGGCAGATCATTATACTGAACATAGTGATAATAATCCTAGCAGAAAAGAAGAATATAAAAAAAATCTCTCTGGTCAAAAAATTGTTAAAAATCTGAATTTCTCAAAATCAACTGAATTTTGTTTAATTATTTTCCACAAACAAACACACAAACATACCGGTATATCATACTTTTCTGGAAACATAATGACAACCAATAATGAGCTACAACATACGTTAAAAAAATTTAATTAATTATTTAAGATTTTTTTTCTGTATTAATCTATTGAAAAAGTTGTATTATGCTTTGATCCATTCACGGTGCAGTACGGTATTGAAAGCCGGGGAAGAGCTCCTCTCTCATCATCAAAACCTTTGACCGATCGTTCAAAAAATATTCTATACGAACTATGCTTTTCAAAATAAACCGTTTTCATCCGTTCCACTGATTTTGGATTTGAAAATTTTACCATTACATTATTCCTTTGTTTTTGAAGTTTAAAAATTGTTTTATATTAAAAGCGGAAACGCCAGTGAAGAAAATAGGCTAATTATTATACATCAAGGAGTCAAACACAGCTGATTGTTAAACTGGCCAAAAGGGAAAAACGCCATTCCAAAAATTATTTCTATTCACTGGTCCAAAGTTATATAACGTCCTATTGACGTTTAGAGTTTAGAAAATAAACAATATTTATTTTTTATTAATCGGGTTTTTAAACAGAAAGTGGAAAAGTTACGATATATGAAGTACTATTTTTTAGTGGTAATTTAACTTAAAAATTTCATAATTTGAGCTACACAAATGTATTAATGTTACACTTAATTGTCATGCTTCTAAATTAGAGTTGTCTTAATAATTGTTGTAATGAAAATTTTGTGTATTTTTCTTCTTCTTTTTTAACTTGACCATTATAAACATTGGAAAAAGTGGCATTACCGGCTAACCTTCAAGTAATTGGTCTATCTGCCACTACAAACGCTGTAAGGTGCAAGGACAGGAAGATACGTTTGAGACAATAGACTACACTATTATCTGTTTAACTGTAGTTGAATACTCTGCCGCAAGACGTAACCAGCAGCGAGCGCTCGCATACTTCTCATAAGGGTTTTCATTCTGGTACGTTTATATTCAACGTCATAACTGAGAAATTAATCAGCCATAAACGTCATAAAGTGTATTTTATGATAAAGGAATAAGATATTATTATTATTGTTATTATTAAGCGTGTATACAATAAAATATAAGGAAATTAGGGTGATGTTTTCCACTGTTTCTTACAACCCACTGTGCGCGTTACGAAAGAATGGATTGAAAATAATTTCCTCCTGTAATCGTAGCTCTAGAAGCTGGGTCAGCTGAAGTAAATGCAGACGTTTGTTTTGTTTTAAGATTAAAAATGCAATTAATTCAGAAACTGGCAACATAACAAGTCAAGAAAGTTTAATTAAAGTAAAGCAAAGAAAACGAGAATAAAGTTGATGTTCAAACAGGCTGGATGTAGACAGTGTTCGCTTCTGAATTGCAAAGAACGTGACGCATGTCTCTGGGCTTAGCTGTGCCCTGACGTCACAGGTATTGTAAACCTTGCAATTTGTCATTAGTTACTAACCTAAAATATCCTGTAGTCACTTTTATATCAACAAAAAAGCATTTCAAAATACGGTTTCGTGATTATACGAGTAGTAAGGGAGACACACAGCTTACTGATGTGATAGAAGCGAATTTTCACAAAATATTTCCCTTCTATTTATCCTTCTTATAAATATTATTTCACCATCACAGTTAGTATTACAATCTGCATGTATTGACGCTTTAAACTTTCAAATTACGATGGTAATACGAAAATGAACCCTGGTCGTCGAAACAATTCTTAATTTAAACGGATTTTGAAAATTCAAAATGCTATTTATTTAGTTTTTGACGCACATTACGTTAGTGAAATTCGAATTAAACAAAATTAAAGCAAAAAAAACTACATTTTTAAATAATTTAAACGGCTGCCATTTTGAAACTGCTGGACGAATTATTCTGATTAATAAATATGTCCTAGCTATCACCACAACCGAATTTATTTTGTGATAAGTTTGAACTATATTTATGTATACGAGGGTTCATCAAATATAAACGAGACTGATTTTTTAAAAAAATTATTGCTTACTTACAAATTATTCTTGATACAACTTATTTTTCTACATAGTCTCCCGCACGAGTAACACATTTTTCCCACCGGATTGGAAGTTTTTTAATTCCATCTTCGTAAAAAGTTCTCGGGCGTTCATTGAGCCATTGGAGCACGAAGGTCTCCACCGCAGAATCGTCTTCGAAACGCTGGCCTCCAAGCGCCTCTTTGAGTGGCCCAAACAGGTGATAGTCGCAGGGTGATAAGTCTGGACTGTATGGGGGATGTTCCATTGGTTCCCAGCCAATTTGATCGAGTTTAAGCCTCGTAGCGTTCGCCGAATGTGGTCGGGCATTATCGTGAAGAAGAATGACGTTTCTCGCCGGTTTAGATTTCCTTTTCCTACGAAAAGACTGTTTTGCGGCCTCTAAAACATCGCAATAATATTGTGCATTTATTGTGCGTCGTTGATGGAGGAAATCGACGTGAAAGGCGCCTTGATTGTCGTAAAATACAGTGGCCATTACCTTCCCGGCCGACGATCGTGATTTGGCCTTCAGGTTTTCTACTGCTTCCCGTCCTTCGGCGAATTCCTTGTGCCAAGCAAAAACGCGAGCTCTTGACAGGGTCCTGTCCCCGTATTGAGCCGTCAATCTACGAAAGATTTCAGTCGGATTGACCCCCTCCTTGGCCAAAAACTTAATAATTATTCTCTGCTCCACGGAAACGTGCACTTCACTCTCACTCATTGTATAGTTTTATACTGAAGGGTCCGAACGGAAATGTTGCCCGTCTACGCCCGTCCCAAACCTCTCAGGCTACCTGAAACCCCACCCTTTAGAGTTCAATGTCCAACGGAAAAGTTTTTAGAAAGTCAGTCTCTTTTATATTTGATCAACCCTCGTATATATATTTGCACAAATTTTAAAGACTTCTCAAAAACTGATCTAGAGGTCAGGATCGATGCTCATTTCAAGGACCCAGGTTTGAGTTTACCATGATGTCAGCTCTAAGCTAATTTTCCCAATGGAAATCCGGTGATAAGGGAGACAGTTTTTATTTTCACACTATAAAATACTAAAGGTATTTTCATCTCATCTTTTGATATTTTGTAGAAATTTTCGTTTTCATGTTAAAAACAACGTTAAAATGACCATAAATTCTCATTTTAAATTTTCAGTAAACTTTAAAAGTTTAAAATGCTCATAATTGTAAATTTTTATTTTTATTATTATGATGAAATCAATTAAAAAAACCGGTTATATTAAACAAAATCGGTGTTGAAATTTGCTTCTATCACGAGAGGCAGTTATTTGCGTTATTATTATTTTAAATATCAATTTCGACTTGTAAATTTCTTTTGTTCAAAAATAGTCACACATACTTGAATTACAAGCTTATATAAACGATAGTTTAATAACTTGTAATGAACAGATTTTGAAAAATTAAGATGACTTTCGGTTTGTTTTATAACTTCTAAACTGGATTGAATGTGGGAACTGTTTCAAAATGGCGGTTATTAAACATCTTTTAAAATATTGTTTCTCACCTTACACATTTTTGGAAACCTGATTTTACAGTCGTAATTTTCGTTACGATTTGCATGGATTCTCATTTTACTTTTCAAATTTAAATCGAAAATTAAAAAAGTAAAATAAGGTACTTTAGGTTCCTAAGTTAGTTTAGTTATCGTTTAGTTTTTTTACAATTCTAAAGGTATAAATATCTTTATCTGAAGATATAAATATCTATATCTAAAGGTATAGATATCTTAAGGAATATCTATATTTACTGTATGACCTTTTACGTGTCTATAAAAATAAATTATGTTTTATTTAGTACTTTCTGAATATCGTATTAAAAAAATAATTTCCATGTATCGTCAATGGATATTAGGTTTATGTTGAAACGAACTAAAAATTATATAATAGATTTATCTATAAAGATCATAGATCGATCAATTACATGGTAAGTTAAATAGGACAGAAATAACACTGTAAACCTTTGTCTATGTTCAGCTGTATTGCAATAGTTAATGCGACAATGAAGCAAATATCGATTCGATTTGAAATTGCAAAAAATGTCTCAATATCTAAAGTGTGTGTTCGCAAAATGTCATGACAATTCACGCATTAATGAATATTTCTGTTCTAAAATATACATAATTTTATTCTACTTATAGATATTTTTAAAAATCTTAAAACTTTGAATATTTTGAAGACAATTAATTAAAAGAAAAGAAAAAACTATAAAGAACATTTTTCTTTTTAACAACAAATAGAATATTTTTATTACATTTAACTGCAGGTAAAACAATCCAGTTATCGATAAATGGTGCATCAATAAAAATTGTCTAACAATAAATTATTTTCCAAAAATGTCCAGTTTAAAAGCTACCGACAAGAAAACCAGAAAATCAATTTAATTTCACAAAATTGGGTCATATTTGAAGATTCACAACTTCAGTCAATGTGATAAATTTTAAATAATGAAATGTGTGGTTTGAAAGTAAAATGAAAAAAATATCTTTTACGGATTTTAAACTTATTTTTGATTTTCTATGTTTACTATAAAATCGCATTTTTTTATTTCTACACTTCTACACTGATTTTAGTTATTAAGCTGTATTTGGCCTAAATTTGAGCAATATTCGATAAACTGATTTTAAGAAAATAAGCTATTTTTTAGTGTTTTGCGAATACCTCGTTATTTGTACTTTACGTATTTTTGGACAATATTTAAGCAACATTTTATGAAAATAGTTAGAACCAATTTTAAGTAGAATATGTCAAATAAATAATAAAATAGTAATAAATAAATAAAACATGTAAAAATATTTGGTCAGAAAGGGCTTGAAAAAAATATTTAAATTAAAAAAATTTTACATCGGTTTTGGCAAACGACATGTTTTGTTAATTCTCGAGCGAAACGTTAACAACGCACCAACGGATACGTATCTAAGTAAAAATGATTTTTTGAACAACTAAGCGTTTTTGTTATTTAATAAAAAAACACAAAGCTTTATCAGGCGGAAAGTGAAAATGAAAATTTGGTGTAACTTTTGAGTTATGTAACCAAATTTTGAACAAAATCTAATTAACGAAACCAGAAAAATTAAATTTTTTAAAAATGCTTTCCAAATAAAATTTTTATAAAGAAATAATTGAATAAGAACGTTTGTATACAATTTGTTACTAAAGAATCAGCTGATAGATAACCAATAGATTGTCTAATATATGTTAGAGTACTTACGTTTTGAGTGGAGTGGCGCCTATCGTCGACCAAACAATCCTAACTCACATCAGAAACAAACCTTATAATAGAGGCCCACTTCCGCCACAACAGACATTGTATTTTCACAATTTTTATTTATTCAGTCTGATTTCTCTTCCTGTTTATTCAATGCAAATCTAGCATATATGCAAAACAAGTTACACTAGCAACTTAGCTGATAGCTAACAAAATAAATCAACATGATATTGGGGTTGTATTATAGACATCATATGTTAAAACAGCTGATATCATTCTTGATTAAATACAAAGTACGTAAATGTTCTTGCTGTCATCTAAACGGTAAGTGAGAAAATTATGGAACTCGATAGTAGTTTCATATTTGGAAACTTGTAAAATTATAAAGATTAAAAATAATACATTTACATTTTTAAAACAGCGAACGGTAATTCTTGAAAATATCTTATGCATTTGCTATTTAAAGCATATTTTTGTAGTACCTGGCTTACATTAAGAGTTTTATGTAGATACTTATTTTATTCTCAATTATTCACGTTTTTCTAATTAAAATCAATTTTCCTACAGATAAAACCCATCATGTTAGGTTTTTTTAGCCCAAAATTGTTACACTCCAAAATTATATAACAATCGTTAGAGCCGTTTTGTAGAAAAGAAGGATATACAAATAAACCTAAGTACCAGTGGCGTATTTATTGTTAGTTGAAGACGCAGGCTATCTCATTTTGTTTTTAGTGTTAGTCTACTATATTTAAACTATACATAAGCTCATTTATTGAAATTTACAAATCAAAACAACTTTACTTAAATAAATATAGTTATCTAGAATTTCTCACAAAACGTGGTAGTAAAATAATGACTGAGAGATTTTAACAATCACAGATGAAACCAAACTAATTAGTCTATGAGATAATACTGATATATTTTATCTACTTTAATCTGTTTAATTTATCTGTTTATTAATTAAAAGAACGATGCAAGAAAACAGAAGTCGGATCACGTGTACCATAAAAAATATTTAAGGTTAGCGTCTAAATAAATAAATAGTGTTTTCTAAAAATTAAATATATAAGCTAATTAAATAGCTAATTGTAATAATAAAATACAAATTGATAAACAATATACCAACGTAATACACATACATTAAGTTCATCAGCGCGGCACGCCACGAAAAACTAAACAAAAACATAAATAGTTTACGTGAACTTTATGCTAGCTATTTACAAAGCGAAGACTTGCTGTGTTAACATGTAATAACACCCTACTAGTCCTGTTGTAGTTATGATATCAGTTAATAGTGGGAGAAGTCTTCGCTTCTGTCTGCGAAGACATCTAAAGCAGGTTGCGGTAAAATAGGAGCTGTAATGTTGAAAAAGATAACTGATTAAATAATAATAATTTTAAATTAAAATAACTTTAGAATTTAATTTTTTATATTCGGAATAACGACGAATATTTTTAATTTTTTACGGTTGGCTTTATGGTTGGATACGTTCACTTTTGTAATCAATACTTGGACTTCGCAGCTAGCCTGAAAAGCCTAGAAATACGCCACTGCTAAGTATATAAAAAGATGTAATTATTTTGGTACAGAAAGTAATGCGGGCAAAAGTAATCAGGAGATTTTCATTCTCTCAGGTGAAGAAACGAAACTTCCCCGCAGGGGTGCAGACTAGCTGCACCTATTGAGAAGATGTAGACGTCCCTCGCGGTACCCGAGTCTAACATACTTAAACTTACAACACTACACTTGCTATTTTAACACTTTACACTCACACTTACATTTAGGGTGGCGATACCTTAATGTGCTTTTCGTCCTAAAATAAAATAAAAAAAAAAAAATAAACGAATTGACCGATTTCCTCTAGCGATAATTTGACCATATTTTGGTAGCATTTTTTAATATTCCTACGAAATATTTCAAGCCATTTTTTTGGTAAACTTTTCAAATCTACTTTCTTAAAATCTGATTTAATGAAATTTTGTTCAAAAATATTCAAAAACAAAGTATATAGATTGATATAGGTTTCTTTAAGAACCCGCACAGGTGGAAAATTACTTTAGGACACACGTGAAGAAAATCAGTCTAATTTATCAAAACGTTTGTTTTGTATTTTCGATTTACTTCGAAACAGTATACTTTTCATGGATACTCTGACTAGCTATAATAAGTAAACATAATATTGCCATAATTTGAACAAAATCTGATGAGGCAATGTTGATAAATTAGGAGGACTTTACATTTTTTTTGGTCGATACTTCCGAAACGTTTTTTTTGTTGAGAACGAATTAACACGAGAAAGTCTAATTTCACCAATTAAGTCTATTATTACCAGAATCTGTTTCAATTCGACCGTTCTCCATTTGGTTTGCGTGTTTGTTACACAGTTTTTCCCCTTCAAATGCATTGACCGATTATTTCGAAATTTGGTAAGAAAGTATCTTTATAAAGCCAAAAATAGTATGTAAGATTTTCCCCATTCACTTCCGTTTCAAGATGGCGGTCTCTGAGTTAACGATGACGAGTATAATTGCTGGTTATTTCCCGTAATACTCGCTCAGTGACAAGAAGTATCATAATTTAGACCGCTTCATAGAGCATGAAATGTCCATTAAATATTATTGTTAACGGTTAAATTAGCGGGAAAGATTACGAGCGCTGTCGAGGAGGCAAGAATATACTGCGAGGTCTGCTTCTCGATGAATTACTAGTTTAATATTTTGTGTTCAATATTATAAAAAACTATTTAAGTAAGAATACTGAAATTTTTATTTCGAAAATATTTAATGTAGTGTTCAGGTAAGAGAGCTGTACAAAATTTATTCAAATTACACAATTTTCAACCAGGCATCAAGATCGTTGCTATAAACCAAAACAAAAACAAAAAAAATTACAGTTTTTGTAAATTACAGAAATTACAGAAAAATTACAGAAATTGTACTGCGGTCAGGGTTTTACTTTTGACAATCATTTACTTCCTAACAGTTAGTAGATTTTATTTCAAATTTGTCTTACTGGCTTGTATTCCTTTATATAGAGTTGAGAAAAATCTAGTGCACCGATTTTGATAAATTAGGCCGATTTTCCAGTTTATAGTAGATATGGACCAAAATGGTTAGACAACAACAATAGACCAATTCATTGACGTAATGTCTCAAAATTGTTGTTTCAATTATAAACAGTGATACACACAGTTTCCCACGACGTTTATATAAACTCATGGCGTCTGAAATTCTTTTTATATTCTTCTTCTTTTCTGCTAGGATTATTGTCACTATGCTGAGTATAATGATCTGCCTTCCCTAGCTTCGTCAATTCTACTTTTGTTGACGCGTCTCGGAGAACCTCCATCTTCAAAAACTATGGACGCGTTTTTGAAGATGGAGGTTCTCCGAAACGCGTCAACAAAAGTAGAATTGACGAAGCTAAGGAAGGCAGATCATTATACTCAACTTAGTCATGACGTCTGTTTTTTTAAGTTTTAAAAACAATTTTTAAAGGATTTACTCGTGATCGACTTTTCTGAAACTTTGCATACCTACTCGTATTTAATCTACGGCTCAGTGTAATATACTTTTAATAATAATAATAATAATATCCAGCGCTACAGCCCATCACCCTTGGCTTCCTTAACTCTTTTCCGCCAGTCCTCTATTTAATGCAGCAACCCTCCAGTTCCTTGTGTTCAGTAGTTCCTTAGCATCCACATTCACGCCATACACCCGTGGATGGCCTGCCCACTCTCCTGGATCGATGTAATTCCTCCCCCATGGGTACCTCCTCAGTGGACATCCTAACAACATGGCCCGCCCATCTAAGCCTGCTGAGTTTTATTATTTTGGCAACGTCCGCTTCTTGGAAGAGCTGCTGTAGCTATGCATTCTTTCTCCGTCTCCACGCCCCTTCCTGTTGTACTGAGCTGTAAATTCGTAGATGTCGCCGTAAATGTAAGCAGCGTTTCTTCGTCCTTCTTTAAAACACAGCTCTCGGAGCCATACCGGTCGGATTAATGTCTTATACAAGAGGATTTTTGTCTTCAAATAAACTAACATTTTTAATTCATAAAATACTGACCGAACGAAACGAGGTCTCTGTTTCAATTCGATCGTTTAGCATTTTATTTATTTGTTACGCATTTTCGGTGAAAAAGATTAACCAGATTGTTTTGAATTTGATACGAAAGGTACCGTGTTTGAAGCCCGAAAGACGTAACATTTTGTTTCAAAATGTTAGCCATCGATTTAAAGATGACCAAATGTAGCATTTCCTGTAATACTGGCTGAACGGTTCGCCATGTTACAATTGTTGCATGGAAAAAGAATAAAATAGATCCCGTGATATTTTTCGAAAACATTACAGTTGCTGGTTTAATTGACGGAAGAGGTTACGAGCGCTGTCGTGGAGCGGCAGTCAGACAATTAATTAAGAACACACACTACTACTGTTATTTGAACTACTGGTAGGCCTCTACTACTTAGTGATACTCTGCATCAAAATTAGTAATATGGTAATATAAACAAGTAAAAAGTCTTATATATCGGACATTTTTAAAGGTAATTATAGAAACTTTATAAGGCTGAGTATGATAGCGTAATCAGATATTCTAGAGTGTACATACAAAATTATTAAGATACAGTTACTGTTTTTGGAAATTTGCTTCCATCGCGTGAGTATAACAGAGGCGTTTCGCTATATGTTTTTAAAAACTACAGGCTAGTTTTCCTCTTCGCGAGACTACAGCGATAATCAATCAATGATCATCGCGGACGACTCCTATTCTAAGTTTGCACATTACAATTTTCCTGCCCGCGATAATCACTAGAGTCGCTAGCGTCGATCGATTTGCAACTGTAGGCGTCTGCTTTCGGAGCAGCAATACTTACAATCGCTAACGTTTCAAAATTTTCAAAAATATCTTTTCAAAGTTGACGCGGAAAAATATATTATAGACTAATAGAATATTTGTTTGTTTGTTTGCTATAATTTAGCCTGAAAAGTCTGTATTGTAGGCTATTACAAATGTACGTGCCAGCACTAAATTAGTAATTCCTAAGTACAGTAGGCCTAAATAATAATTGTCTACTAGTATTTCAATTTATTAATCAATACTAAAATTATACACAATAGAATACCTCTGTTTGCTATAGTAACTATAACCGACTTCCTCTATTGTTGCGTTAAATAATTGATGCGCTACTTTTCCGGAAAAACTCATTATTTGCTCATCATCCTCTATTAGTTACGTTAAAAGTATTTTTTCCTTCAAGGTCATAATTACATTCACGATAATAATCGCTGTTCAGCGATATGTGATCGCCGGACGACTAAAGTGGAGCGATTGTCTAGGAAGTCGTACCCTAAGATCTCCGGAGGCGCCGGAGTTTGTCACTTATGTTTTGTCTACTCGATTTCCTCCAACTCAAGTTTACCAAGCATAAACAAATCGAAACCAGCCAATAATCTAATATAAATAACAGCTCACTCTGGGGAGTGAACGCAACTAACTTAGTTCACAATTAGTTTGACGACTTTACGTTGTGTTATAAATGTAAAGAAATTTGTAATCGTGGATGCAGTTGACTTACCGATTAATGAGTGTAAATTCCCAATTCATTTAAAAATTTTGTTGTACAAATATTACGAAATTTTAGTAACGTAGACAAAAGTTGTAAAATTCAAATGTTTGAATTTTACGAAAGAATACGAATACAACTTCTGTAAAATTCCTAACATTTTAACTTTGACAACGTTGGGTTTTTTCACCTATTTCAATGGAATCTGAAGATTTAAAACGCTAATTTAAGTAGAATTAGCATTCCGGAATGTAACGACGTACTAGTCACGTGCGTAGCTTGGCCAAGCCGAATTTCATGATGAATATTTTAAACGTGTAATTGTGCTCAGTGTTTGTGATGTATGTTTTAATGTTTTGTTTGACTTTGTGACGACCTTGGTAGAGGGATTTAACATTTTGTATAACGGCCTGAAGATGAAACCTCGAAACCGCGGTAGCCTTTATGAGGTGAGTGGATAGACCACTGACGGGAAGAATAGGTCATAATCCTAATCATTTGAGTATGTGGTCCGGTGGCTATGTTACAATAATAAATAGAATTAATGAAAATGACAATGTTGAAATCAAAGTTTTAAAAAAATATATAAAATACATACATTTTTAAGTTGTCGCCATTTTGAAACGGTCGAAGTTTGTGAACTGTTTTTTTATTGGGGGTAAAGTACGCACCAATATACACGTGTAGTTTGGTTGCTTACGTGTTCACTTAACAACACCTCTTTTAAATAATTAAAATAAAAAATAAAACATTTTTTAACCCCTCTTAATACGCAGGCTCTAGTAGTTTTTAAAGGACAAAATTGAAAATAAATCCTAACAACTTTTATAATGTTTTTATCTGGCTTTGCAGTTTGCTCAAATCGATTTTTACTACTGCTAGTTCCCTTCTATTCAGCAAAGTAGTGTGTTTTTCGGGGTTATTTTCATATTGAAAATGACTTCTGAGCTCTACGTAAAAAAACTCAATTCTTATTTGTTTTAGTTTGTCCTTTGGCAATATTTCACTTTTATGTCTAGAAATTATAAGCTTGGATATTTGAGGTAAAGTCTCGGTTTCACCTTTCTTTGCCCACCGTACGAAATATACAGTCTATAAAGTATGTAATAGTGACAAATCAGTTTCTTCTTCTCTTCGTTTCACCCTCTTTGGGGTACACTGAATCAATCATTTCTTGCGCGCTGTACTTTTCTTTGTTACCAGTAGCTCTTCATTCTTTCCGATCTTCTTTTCCTCTCATCTTCCGAAATGACAGGTTTAGGTCTTATTTTGATTTTATCTTGGAATCTTATTCTTTCGTCCTTGGTACTTATCTTAGCAGTTTGGTCAAGCAGTGAATTTTCTGTAATTTTTAATTCTATTAGGTATTTTTCAATTTCTTTAAACCAGTTCGGTTTTGTTTTACGATTATGGAAAAAATCAAACACCTGTTTCGTCAATCTATTGGAGTTCATTCTAAGAAGATGGCCGTAAAAATTTATTCTCCTTTTTCTCATAGTATCTGACAGTTTTTCAATTTTCTTATAGAGAGCTTCATTTCTTATATATACTACCTTATTATCCTGAAATTTTGTTCCTATAATTTTTCTTAAGATTTATTATCTTATCAGGATTTATTATCAAATCAGTTTATTAATGGTCACATCCGCGACACTCGAAAAAAAGGTTTTGTTTGTTCTTAAGTAAGCAAATAACCCTTGTGGGTTACCACCTAGCAAACAAAATCCAGTTCGGAAATTAACGAAAAATCTGACCAAAATTAACCCCAAAAGAACTTATTCAGTTCGTGAGATTTTGACTAAATTTCCCAAAAGCAGTGTTTAGTCGAACCGAACTTAGTTAAAACTGTCTCGGATGTAGAATAAATATTTATCAAAATAAATATTGTACAACTCGGTTAGTCAAAAATTCCTTATGTAAAGCACGTAAGAGTGGATGGAAGTCGCTAATCGGCAAACAAGGACGTTATCAACCGGCAGATAAGTGCTGCCAGAATTTCTACTGCTAAAACAGGAACGATTTAAGTGCCAATATTTGTCATTCTATTGTAACGCACAGTTATTTCAAGACTGAATTGTATGCTGTATGTTTAATCTATCCCACTATTCTTAGCATCAAAGAAGTTTGATATTATGGAATATTATTTCTCCCCTTTTATTAGGAAATATAACATTTCATAATTTGTGAAATCTGCAATTATTATTCATCAGCGAACATAAAATGTAAATTATTTTTTCTACTTCATTTTAAAAAGACAAGATTTTTATCTTGTTCAAACTCTCAATTTCGAATCTTTAAAAAAATGTTACCTTTGTTTTTGAAAGTCGATTTCACCACCGTTATAGGCGTTAAAAACAGCATACTTTAACATTTTGGGTTTTCAAAATCCATTGAAATTAATTTCATTAATTAATTAATTATTAACTGAAATGATTTTCGTATTTTCAGTATGTTGTGAAAGTTTAAAATGCTAATATATGAAGATTTTAATGCTGATTATTATTGCATTGCTCATTTCAAAGTCAAGGTCAGTCCCAGCTGTTTATTGCTTGAACAGCTGATGCATTTCCTCTAACTTCTCCCTTGTTTCGCCCTACCAGTTCTGTAAAATATTTTTCAATCCCTGTTTAAAACAAGCTACAGCCACCACATAACCAGCATTCCGCTGGCTCACAAACTATAAAAAAAAACTTTACTACAGAATATTTGATCGGTACAAGAAATCCTGCGTCCATAATGAATTAAACACCACAAAACAGCCATCACGTCTAGTCTGATTATCGGTCGTAATTACTGAATAAAAAACCCTAACATTATTTTTGCGCAAAGATAACGCAGTAGCCTAGAATCTGGCAAAATATTAAATGTAAGTAGTGAATTATTTTTAACCTTTTTAGTGGTTATTTGGCACCTGCAATAAAAATAAAAGGAATATGTTAAAGCCTATGCAGTTGTTTTAAGGCAATTTTAAACAAAAAACCGTATCTGCGAAAATATACGCCTAAACACGTGACTTACGTGTTTGTGCGTTGTTTGTTCAGTTACTGATAAACATGACTATTAAATTTAGTTCTGTCATTATTGCTGTTTCTAAAAGACAATTTTAAAAATTTCATGATAGCCATTTTTGTTGTTCTGTAAAGATGTCACGTTAGCTCATGATATTTTGATATCCTGATATTTCTTAATTCTGTAGAAATTTGTTATTAAACTATTTTGTAAATTTACATTTCTTTAACATTTTGGCTTATCTAAAATTTTGGCCTGTATTCTTAGTTTTGTCTGGCTCATGCAGACATAATTTTAAATTTCGTTGACGCTAATTTGTTAAATTGCTCGTGCGATATTTGACTTCCAGGTCCTGCTGGTTTTCGTAAAAATATTCAATAGCTCAGACTTCTGTAATTCAATACCAATTTTATCTTGTGAAGTTATGTAATTTTGTAAACGCCGTAACAACTGTAATTGAAATAACTTTGTTTTGCTTTAAACTTTTTCGATTTTATTTCCATTGTTAATTTAAATTCAAATATTTTTTACTTAAACTAAACCGCACCTAATATTGTTGTTTGTGCATTTTGGTAATTGTTTCGCTGGTCGCGTCTCGGCGAATCCATTACTGATAATACTGCAAGTGCCTATATCTGGGAATTTAATTAACAAAATTTCTATCAACTGAGATCTGGGTTTGCTTTAAGCAATTTTCTTAACAGGGTGTTTTTGCGTTCTTGCCTCCTTCCGGTTTAGCTTCCTTCTGTCCTTTTGACTGCCCACTTTGCTGTCAGCTTAGATTCTGGACCCCATCGTACGTCGAGTATCAGGCGGGTGGTATGTTATGATGGCGAAATAATAGCTTCAAAAGAAAGGTTAGGATAAAAAAAGTGTGCAAAGTCGCTTCTATCAAAAGAGAGTCGTGGTTATTTTTATTCAAATAAAGATTTTAAATCGTCACGAAAACGTACATTACGTATTTACCTATTTAGTAGCAAAATTTAATGTAAATAAAGTAATGTTTAGTTTTATATTTTCATCGACAACTCCAATACCGCATTTCTTGTAGAGAAAATATATTGCTTGAATATTTTAAACTCTATTTTTATAAAGTAAAATTTTGAGAGGTGTACGATTTTCTGATGAAAGAGAGTTTAAAAAATTCCAATTCTTCAAAATAGTTTGTCTAAATTTTGTTTCAGCGCATTTAAGATACGTTTTTGAATAACTTAAACGTATATCAGAAAGTTATAACAATATATAACGGTAATTACTTTTTCTAAAAGTTTATCTGAAGCCCAGGTGCCAGCCGCAAAGTCCAAACAGAAAGTTGTACGAGTTCTGTTGTGTGACCTTTGACCTGTGACCTCGAAACAATAGTGTTGCTAATAATTATTCCCGTATTGCCAGCTCCTTTGCATTGGAATAATAGGGAAAGTTTGAGCAAGTCGACGGTAAATTTATGTAACGATACAATGAAGCAGTAACGAGACATTACATCAATCATTAATCGATGTACATGTCATTATCGACTTCAACTCATGGCACGCACCTGTCTCGCTGACATGATAGAAGCGAATTTCCAAAAGAATTTTTTTTATTTTAACTTTTTTGTAATTCTGATTTCGCCGTCATAATAAGCATTACAATTTGCATATATTAAGATTTTAAACTCTGAAATTACCTTGAAAATACAAAAACAAACCATGATTGCCCTAAAATATTTTTAAATTTTAACGAATTTTGAAAATATAAAATGCTACTTTATGCAGTTTTTAAAGCTGAGTGCGATTTATAATAATATTTTCAAAAATAAAATTCAGACAAAAAGTAATAAATTTGTAATGATTAAAAATGGCCTTAATTTTGGAATTTCTGAACGAAATTTTGCTGGTTAATGACTTGTCTCTTCTATAAACAATTTGTATGCTAAATTTGAATTAAATTAGACTGAAATTAGAAAACGCGATATATATAATATGCAAATTTTAACGATCTTCCAACAGGTATCCAGAGATCAGAGTCTGTGCTCATGTCAATGTCCCGGGTTTGAAATCATGACGGCTGCTACAGTAGCTCATTTTTCAATGAAATAGATAAAAAGATTCTTTTTAATATCGGTTATTCAGAATTAGCAAAAACGTTGGTCGTATAAGAACACATAAAACTGAAGCCAGTAAAACAAATTTGAAACACAATCAATGGTTTATTTTTAAGGTTTTCTATTGCATCTGAACCGTTAATTTTTTCTACTTAAAATTTGCTACACTGTCATTAGTTTTGTACTTCCAATACAATCAAAGCTTGAACAAAATATAATGAAAGAATATTTCTTAGTTTGATTTTTTTTATCGTTAACAAACCAGATTTTTTTGGGCAATATATACATTTTATTTGGTTGGTAAGATTTGATGAAAATTGTTAGGGAAGATTTTGATAAAAAGAGTTTTTTTTACCAAGAGTATTTGAAATTTTAAAGAAATGGTCCGATTTCGATAAAATTTTGACATTTATGTGCAGTTTGTTTTTACTTTGTGCTTTTTCCAGTGTGTCTGTTGTTAAGTTCTTTTCTTTGAAAAAACTATTCTTTCTTAAAAAATATTTGTTTTCAAAACCAACATAATGATTTCTATTAAGTATTGTTAAAATATAGACATTTAATGTTCAAACTTAAGTCGTTATCATTCCAATAAATCTAGTTTGATAGTTAAACCAGACAATTGGTTTAATTTTGATTCAAAATGAAATTGTGGTCATATTTGAAGATTATATTCGAAATAAGTGTACCAAAATTAAAGAAGGAAAAGAAAAAAACAGGAGGTGCATTAGGAGGAGGAGAATAAAAATACGAGAAGAAAAAGAAGAATTACAAAAAAAAATAAAAGAAGGAGAAATAGAGAAAAGAGAAGTAGAAAAAAGGAAGATTAAGGCACATTAAGGCTATTATCGCCTCCCTAAATGTAAGTGTGAGTGTAAAGTGTTAAAGTCGTAAGTGTAGTGTTGTAAGTGTAAATGCGTGTTAGACTCGGGTACCGCGAGGGACGTCTAAATCCTCTCAATAGGTGCAGCTAGTCAAGTGTGAAAAAAGAAAGAGAAGAAAAAGAGGAGTACAATGAGGAGAATAAATAGAAGAAGAAGAAGAAAAGAAGTAGAAGAAGAAGAAGACGAAAAAGGGAAAAGAAGAAGAAGAAGAAGACGGATAAACAGGAAGAATATAAAGAGAGAAAGGAAATAGAATTAGATATATTTCTTCTTAACGTCTATATTTTATGCCAGTTATACTAATGAGGACGAGGGTTCAGCGTTACCGTAAGAGAAAAGCAACGGCAGTAACTACGGCTAGAACTAAGAACCTTAAGGTGCGCTGTTCAGGGAAGCAGCAGACTAGCCGGTGCTTTAGCCACATCGACCACCGAGTCCCCTGAATGAGAGAATAAGAAGTAGTAGTAAACTACGAAGTGTTTTATTTCAAAATTTATAATTTTTTCTATTAGTAAATGCTAAATGTACATATAGACATAAATACAATGAAATTATTGAAAGTACCTGAATTGTTACACAGGGTAGCTGTGCACAGTTTGCTAACTCTTTGGTTTTTGTATTATTTCAGTTTGAATTAATTTTTCTTGCGGCCAAGGTGGGCAGTCTAGTTGAACACAGATTTTAAATTTCGTCACTTTTAAATAATTCCCCTTATATTTTACAAACATAATATTGTGTGTAATAAATAAATTTAAAATGGCGTATGGAGTTATAGGATAAAACATTTAACGTATGTGTCACAAGAATCAGAAATTATACAATAAATAGTCTAGTAGAAACTAAATAATAGTAGGCCTAACTAAAAAACCAAGAAAATTATATCACAATCATAAAATAAATATCGTAAAGTCTTTAATCAACAAAGCCGGTAATGTATCGTAGTGCTAGTAGCGGATTTTATAACAATTAAATTTGAAAATATTTTAAAACGTAGACAATTTATATATTAGCTCGTTCTTTCTACAAAGCAATTTCGGCTGAATTAGTTTTAAAATCAATAGCGCTATAAAAATTTCACAAAATTATTGTCGAAATTTGTATATTAAGAATCAAAATCATTTTTATAGTTATCATACAGAGAATATGTATTTATTTTCAAAAAATTGCAAAATTTCAGAACCAATTAGGAAAAAATGCTGTAAAAATAGGCAATTGTAAAAATTAAAAAAACTATTATTTCTCCAAAACCGCTGGACAGTTTTCTCAAATATGTTACGATTTAATAAATGAAATCTTACAGGTTTTCACTATTGGAGATAATTTGGTTTTAATTGATATTTTTCAAAATTTTGAAAGGACTTCTATTATGTTAGCGACTTGCAAAAAAAGAGCGCTTTTCGCACATTTTATTTAGGATAATTTAAGAATGTGAAGAGTAAAGAATTTTACTGTAAAAATATTCATAAATTGTTATGTTTAGGATTGAAGGTAAAACCTTTCAACGCCCTCCTTTTTACGTGTCATTTTTCTTTTTCTCGCACGCATTCCCGAATTTACCGTCGTTTCAGACAGACTGGAAAACACGCATTGCGACACTTCTCTCACACCCTGTATTTAACCCTCGCAGTAACACCCTTCCTTAGTGTTTTCCTTAATCCAGTCTATATACTGAGTAACTCTAGTGTACACTCCTGGATAACCGGGACGTCCGCAGCCATTGCCCCATGACACAATACCTGTGAACACAAGTGTACAGTTGATAAAAAAGAACATGGGTGATTACCGCCAATAAATTATGTAAAATGTTTCACTCAATAATTTGGTTCTAAAAAAATCCGTTTGTTTAATTTTATTCAAATTTTTGATTATTAAATAATTCGTAACTGAAGTCAGTGTAACGAATTTGAAGTAAAGAAAATTTATGAATCTGGAGCCAATTGAAAAAAATAAAATAATCTTCAACTGGATTTGTGGTTTAATTTTTAAAACATTCATATCTACTATGTAAATATAAAAAGTACTTTTATGTAAGGAAAAGTTAGCCTATAAAATTGACATAATGATGCTACTATGATGCAGGTTTGTAGGCCTTGTGTTCACCTAATAAGATTATTTTAATTTATACGTTTATTGTCGTTGGTAATGATGAATGTATACAAACAAATCATTAACAGTTGAATTTTAATTGTTAATAGATTATGTTTGATTACGAGAAATTAAAACAATTAAATTTATTATTGTAATTACTTGTGTTTCAATTAAAACATATGCGTGGATAGCGTTGTTTTGTTAAAAACTTCGAATGTAATTGACAAAACTGTTGTCAGGAATTGTTTGTTTATAGGCTGAAGGCTGCATGAGACTTTCTTTATAAAATATAACAGTTTGTACTCACCTATTAGTTCGTACCTCTTGTCTTCTCTTTCCGCGACCAAAGGACCTCCACTGTCACCCTGAAACACACAAAACCTCAAGCATTCAATTGCATTTTTTTTGTTTTTTGGTGTTTAACGTCCGACTATTGTGCACACTTTGGCTAATGCAGACGGCGGGATGATTTATAGCGTATGAAAATGCCAAGCCCTCGCCGGGAATCTCCCCGGATCCTCGGGGTGAATGCCTAGTACGCTATCCACTAGACCACCGAGGCGGCTTCATTCAATTGCAGTTAAACGATCGAAATCGAGAAAATATTCTATAACTGTATAACTTAAAAAGTACACGTGTAGAATTCGGGAATTTATCGACAGAATCGAAGCTTTTATATATCTTATATATCTTTGTTGAATATATAATTAGTTTGAAAAGATGTTTACAAATATCTTGCTTTATTTAAATAAATAAATACGCGAACCTAGCTTAGATATTATTTACTGTAGTTATTGTAAAAAGATCAGTTGTTTTATATTAATTCGTAACGATCAGCTGATTTCATTGAACATCTGATAGGCTGTAATAAGTTTCAGGTTATGTTGTTAAGAACTAGCAATATTAACAACAATTATTAACGTTTATATTAATTTCGAGTGTATTATAAACGGTTATAACGTGCACGTGTTCTTCAACTAATACCGAAGCCAAAGCAACAAAACGTTTTCGTATAATACGCGTGTACTGTTATCGAAAAAGAAAAAGACAAAAATAGAGAAACGAAATTAGTTTGCTCGTTCGTTCCACATTTTTGTTCGGCATGCTTTTCACTCCTTTCGCCATAGCTAACATTAAAAGCTTCAATAGCAAAAATATTTTTTGTCTATTAAAAATTACAGCGACATCTACAGAATATTAATCAACTGCTTTTTCTGCAAAACGTGAAACAACGGATCTGTTAATATGCAAAGAATATAGTCAACTAACTATTTTAAAAAATTATCTCGTTAAAAATAAGGTATTTGGACTTCTTAAGTCAGCTTCGCAAATCTTCATTGTGAAAATTTTTGAAATTGGTGTCCTTAAATCCAGATTTGGAAATACGGTTTTTACTTGAATGTAATTATCGTCTCTTAAAAATTACCCGACAATTTCCTTTTCTCTCTATGTGCAGTAATCACGGAAGCAGTTGTCTCGCTGTTGCGATTGAAGCGGATTTCAAAAGTGACTTTTAGATCTTACCTTTTCTTTGAAAATCTGGTTTCACCGTCAACTTTAAAATGTATTATCATTTTAACTTTCAAATTGCATTTAAACTACGAAAATGGACCCTGACCGCCGTCAAATTCGAAATCCTTAACTTCAACGGGTTTTGAAAATTCAAAAATGCTAATTGATGCAGTACTTCTTAAAGCCGATTACAATGGTGTTATCAGATATGAAAAATATTTAAGGCGTTTTCAAAGTGTCGTCCGCCATTTTGAAACTGGTGATGGAATTTTATTCGTCAATGAACTTGTTTAAATTATTTCCAAAATATTTTGTGCCAAGTTAAATCAAACGAATTTGCGAATTTAAGCGAGCTAACTTAAATAACGCTCTCTCTCTCTCTCACGCGCACGCGCACACGCGCGCACACACACACATACACACACACACACACACGCACAAGCGCGTGCACACACACACACACACACACACATACGCACACGCACACGCGCACACGTACACACACACACACACACACACACACACACACACACACACACACACACACACACACACACACAATTAGGGTGAACAAAAATACTGATCTGAGAAGTGCGACTAAAACAAAGGTTGAAATTTTACTTTGCTAAGATTCTTATTAGTTATTCAAAATTGAATAATTAATGATAAATGTTGTCTGTCTGTTTGTCTGTCTGTCTATCAGTCTATTTACTGTTACGGTTACAATTTAGAAGCCTTGCACATTTAACGGGGCGTGTCAATCAAAGCGTAAAGTTGAGCAGTTGAATAGTTCGCTTATTGTTGATTTGTTGCCGGAAATAAGACATCAACATTTGCTAAACTCAACTGTGTAATTGATGTCCCATTTCCAATTTGTATACAGTCACACATTTGTTGTATCCGCTCACACATACAAACAAATAATGCATCTACTATTAAAAGCATGCAATTAGTAATATTAGATAAATCTTAATATTTTTTTTTATGAATAGGGATTACAATTCACGTTGAATATGGCTGTGAATCGAGGTCAGATCTTAATATGAACGAATGCTTTAGATTTAAAGTTAGGCAGACAAAAAGTTCTGCCCACCTATTGTCTTAATTAAATTTGAATAAAATCATTAGAATGGTTAAAAAATGTAAATAATTTCGGTCCACAACTGTCTGACGTAAATAGAACGTATTTCCAAAAGCAAAATACTGAATAACAAACTTCACATAAATAAAAATTATTGTACGTGAATATAGTAAACAAAAGGAATAATGAACAAAAATATTATAGGTTTCAATGAATCAAAAAAAAAAAAACTAAAATAATGTACAATTTAGGACACATACAACAAGAAGTTCCTCTCCTGGAATACAAAGATAAGGCATTATCATACGGTAATTAAACCAGAAGCCTTATATGCAGCTGAAACATTATCTCTCACAACCCAGGGCCCACTTGAAAGGCTGGAGATCAAAAAAGAAAGATATTACGAAAAATCTTAGGCCCCAAATTCCGTAACAACCAATTACTCCACATCAGTAATGAAACTCTTTTCCAAAAAACTGAAACACTATCAGACACAATAAGAAAAAGGATAATTGATTTTTATGGGCACATCCTCAAATGGACAAAAATAGACTAACCAAAAAAATATTTGACTACTTTCGCAATAGAAAAGCCAAACCACTTTGGTTTAGAGAAACGGAGAAAGACATAACAGAACTGCAGATCACTGACACTATGCTCATGGACAGAACAGCCAAAACAATAACCAAGGACAAGAAGCAACGGTTCCAAGGCAAAGTCAAATCCAAGTGAACGATCCAAATCTCTGACGAAGAAAGAAAAGCAAAATCACAACGAATGAAGCAATAATGGGCTACGAGGAAGGCACAGAACATTAAAAAGTGATTGATTTAGTGTACCCCAAAGTTGGGTGAAACAAATAAAGAGTTGGGTGTACAATTTAACACTGATTACTATAATAAAATCATACTTCAAAATAAAACTTTTTTGTCAACTATTTTTTACTTTGAAACTGATGAATTGATTTCAGTACATTGTCAAAGCTATTGCTAAAATCAATTTTGTGCCAAGTTTCAATCAAACAAATATAGGTTGCAAACACTGCTTATACCATAATGTAAACAATTCTTCTCAAAACGTATTCTTGAGGTTAATGTTTGGCACGATTCTAAGAAAAAATCGTGAAAAAGTAATTTTAAAAAGTTTACTAACAAAAGCTTGATTCATTGTGCAAGAACGGTCAAGGCCGAAAGTCGACAGAGAAACAAGTTGCTTTGTGATTCACCATAAGTTTCCTAACTGTAAAATGTTTGCTAATCGGAAATACCGAACACAGTTAGCACCGCCTACCTGACAAGCGTCCTTCTGGCCCTCGGGAAATCCAGCGCACAACATATTGTCCGATATCATCTTGTTGTTGTACTTGGTGTTCCTGCATTCTGTGTTGCTCATCACGGGCACCTCTACTTCTTGTATGATGCAGGCAGGCTTGCCGTCCTCCTCCAGCGTGCCCCAACCTGTAGCCACTGCCCGCGTGCCCACGTACTTCTCGTCTGCAACAACCGATAACAGCAGTCGTGTCTTAGAAAAATTGGATAAGATTAGAATTACTAGAAGCGAATAAGTAAATTGTACCAGCACATTATTCAGATTACGACGTTAAACTGCTCCCAACTGAGTAATTATCAGGGTATAGGTCAAAGCACTCACACACTCAAACACTCACATACTAATATACTCACACACTCATGTATTCACATACTCTTATACACACACATGCACACATACTCACATTCTTACATACTCATACACTTACATAGTCATACACTCATATACTCACACACTCACATACACACATACTCATACACACATGCACACATACTCACACACTCACATACTCTTACACTCACATACTCTCATACTCACATACACACATGCTCACACCCACCAACAAATATACACAGATCCTCACATATACACATACTCACACTTTCACATACTCACACACACTCACATATTCACACACTCTATACTCACACACTCACATACACACATATTCATACACACATGCGCACATACTCACACACTCACATACTCTTACACTCACATACTCTCACACTCACATACACACATGCTCACACACACAAACACATACACACAGATCCTCACATATACACATACTCACACTTTCACATACTCACATACACACATACTCATATACATACTCACATACTTACATACTCACACATTCACATAATCACACACTCACATACACATATACTCACATACTCACATACTTACCTTAGCAGTTGAGATGAAGAACTGCCTATAAAGGAACCATGTTATGTCGGGTGGCCACCAAATGCGGAGCGGACTACGCATTCAAAACGTAACCTATTGTTTTTAACTTAAGTGCGGCCACTGAAAGCGTAACAGAGCTGAGCGACGTCAAGTGGAGTCGCCGAGTTCCGCTTTGCGTAGCTTCGACTCTGTCTAGTTTCGGTATTGAAGTTGATTTTGCTTCCCTCACACTGACCATGCCTCAAAACTTATTATTTCTCGTTACCTAGGTTACCGTTGGCAAGGTTACGGTGTTTAAACATTGTGGTTTCCTAAAATACAATACAGTAGGCCTAATTATTTAGATAGATTTAAAAAAAACGCTTTCTTTATTACGCTCCGTTCGGCTCAGCCCAGCACAGCTCCGCGCCGTATTTGGTGGCCGCCAAGCCTTATTCTCAACGGGAAACCGCCTTATTGGGTACATATCTGCAGTACGGCTAGATTGAATCAAAGATGATTAATGCATGGAACCATATTTCAGATAATTCAGAACAAATAAGCTTTTAGTACAAAGAAAGTTTGTAAAATAGTAAAATAACATTTTATCAATCGTTACTTGAGCGTTACGAACTCTACTGGCGAAAAAAAAATATAATAATCTAATAATAACCTTTGCCCACTGCTTTCTCTCTTACGTGATGAAAGCAAATTACAAAATGTAACAATATCACATAACATAAAAAATTGTGTACCTTTCGATTTAAAGGAAAAACTATTTTCATTGTCGCAATTACTGTTAAAATTAATTATTAAATATTTTAAATGTTAAATGTTTATTTTTACGCAGATTATTGTAGTGAAGTCAGATTTAAAAAAAGCGTTCGATTAAATATGTAATGTTTTTTTTAAAGTTTGGAATTACCGCCATTTTGAAATAGATGTACGGATTTTGCTGCGTAACAAACTTGTCCAATGTATTTACCGAAAACGATTTTTTCGCCAAATTTGAACATTTCTATATTCAATCGGACCAAAATCGTGAACACTAGAATGCTAATACATAATTTTTTTTTTGTACACACTTGTGCACGGCTATTGTGCAGCACACTTGGGCTAATGCAGACGATGGGATGATTTATAGCGTATGAAAATGCCAAGCCCTAGCCGGGAATCGAACCAGGATCCTCGGGGTAAAAGTCTAGTACGCTATCCACTAGGCCACAGAGGCGGCTGCTAATACATAAACGCGTAGCCGCCTCGGTGGCCTAGTGGATAGCGTACTAGACTTTTACCCCGAGGACCCGGGTTCGATTCCCGGCGAGGGCTTGGCATTTTCATATGCTATAAATCATCCCCATCGTCTGCACTAGCCCAAGTGTGCACAATAGTCGGACGTTAAACTAAAAAAAAAAAAAATACATAAACGCACGCGCGTACACACGCACACGATTATATATAAATTTCAGCGACGTTTCTGTATAATTTTTCTTCTTGAATTTCATAAAATGCAGGATTCAGTAAACTGAAGTCAATCTGAGTTGGTCGATGTGCTGAATACGTTTTTGGAAAAACATAGCGATTTCTGAAAAGGAATGTTGAGGAGGTCCGGTGGAAAATACGGTAAACAAGACGCAGAGAAACGTTTGAGAAAATTCACTGAACTAAATTAATTTTAGCATATTAAATCGTTTGTTTGTTCTTTCAGAACTGTGCTGAATACAGCGAGGATATTTGTCAATTCTTTAGAATATAGTGTAAGAAACGTCATTTCCTACATCAATTTTAAATTATTTTGAGAAAGTAATATCACGAAAATTCCAATTTGAAGTTAAACATTATATGTCATAATTAATTGTTTAATTTTTAGTAGTAGGTTAATTACCGTATTTCACCGACTCTAAGACGCATTGTATCTTACACATAACTTTTACGGAATTTCGGAAACCTTGCACATGATGCAAATTCTGTTTGCATTTTCTCTTACTATTTGCATATATATAACTAGCATTACCCTAAAAACGTAAACTGTTTTAGTAATGAAATAATTTAGAAACAAAAAAATATATTAATAAAAGCGTGATAATCTAAACTCGTGATTATTTTACAGTGAATATGAAAAAATATTGTAACCTGAATATGTTGTTTTATTGTCTTCAAACGTGTTCCATTCGAATTTAAGAAAATCTGACAAAAATATTTTTCTCCAATACAAACATTTATACCGGTTTTATATTTTTGTGTTCTTTTATAGGATGAATTCGGAGGGGATGCTGAATTACGTGTATCATAATTTGTGTTTTAAAATATTTTGTTTACTTTTAAGAAAAGCCGATAACAAATATTTTTCTCCAATGAAAACACTCTTTTTTCTATAATTGTACTTCTTTTTTACATTTTTATTCCTTTAGGAAATGAATTCAAAAAAATGTTGAAATATGTGTTTCATTATTTGTGTTTCATAGAATATTTCTAGAATATACGATCCAAAAAATATTTTTTCAATGCAAAATTGCATACCCCTTTTTTACATTTTCTACCCCCTTTCAATCTCTTTAGGGTACGCGTTTTGGGAAATGATGAAAAATATATTTCATTACTTATATTTAAGAGTTACTATGTTACGTCTTAGGAAGGTCAGACGAAAACATTTATTTCAATAAAAATTGTTGTACCTCATTTTTACCTCTTTAGGGGTTGAATACTGGAAAATTGTTTTTCAGTGCACCCCTACATGTGGTGCTAACCCAGAAAATTTCAAATCTTTAGCTATTATAGTCTCGGCTATACGTTGATTATTAAAGTTGGACTGGGTAAGTAGTTTAATTGCGTTAAAACCAAAAGTTTGCAAAATCCTTTCATGGTGCATTTTGAGATTGTTATAAGTAGGTACCCTGAAAATTTCAAGTCTCTAGCTGTAATAGTCTCGGCTGTACGTTAATAAAATTGGACTGGGTTTAATTTTTTAATTGGACTGAGTTTAATGACCTAAAAATCATATTTTTGCAAAATACTTTCTTATTGCCCGCCTAAATGGTAACATAAATGTACCCTGAAAATTTGAAGACGCTAAAAAAAATAGTTTTGTCTCTGCAATGATTATGAATAAGTCAGTCAGACTTCTTTTATATATTAAGATTTTGGATGGAAATAATTTTTACCATAAATAAAAGAAAACTAATGTATAATTATTTACAACGACACAACACAAAATATATCGTAACATGAAAATGACAAACATTAAAAAAAAATCAAATTTAATAACTACATCCTACTGTACTTGAAAATATATGAGTAAACACTTAAATGTACTAAACTAAACCTCGGGATTATGATACCTAGTACCGCATACTATGACGATGCGGGCATTTTTCACATCTGGTAGTTTTTGTTTTAATTTCTCTAGCACGTTTAGAATTCTCTGTATAATTTCGTGACATATAAAAACAAAAAGGCTTTCCATCACTTTGCCTGTTTAGCTAAATGCATAATTACGCATCTTACGAAGTTCAATAAGAACACGCTGTAAGCTCGAAAGTTTTACTTTAAAATCAGCTGGAAGTTTTTGACAAATGGAAATTAGACGCCGTAGAGAATCTTGACGACGTGTAAACCTATCACACCTCTTGTAGCCTTAAATAAATTTATCTCGTGACACACTGTTGCTTTCATTGCTTTCAGACGCGTTACTGGTAAACATTTACTTCTAGCATCAATCACGAATTGCTTGTAGCGTCTTTTTTTGAAGTTCCCGGTAAAATATTTTAATGTAGCTTTACAAGCAAAAACTGAATTTCCGTCTGCAAATTAACTGCAGAAAAACTGCAAAATAACTGTTAATAACTCAGTACTAGAGCAGACTGATAATACCTGTATTTATACTTTGCATTGCTGATCAGTTGAGTAACGAAGGGTGAAAACGGATATGTACAACAAATAACAACTCATGCCTTTCCAATTGTGGGATTACGTTAATAACTCTAAAAATGTTTTTACACCATTGTTGTGCATGGAGAAGCATTACAAAGCATTGTTGTGCATGGACAAGCATTACAAAGCATTGTTGTGCATGGACAAGCATTACAAAGCATTGTTGTGCATGGACAAGCATTACAAAGCAATGTTGTGTATGGACAATTTGAACTGAAGAAAGGATCTGCAAATAATTGCTTCACTTATTGCAACTTCCCGTTCTGCAGCTCTGTTGCCATTTTGTTCAGCGAATAAAGTAACTTTTCATTTCATTGCTGCACACCCTTAAGACTCTCCCTCGTAATGCACTCTCATAAGACATTTTATATACGATATTTTTTACCAACCAAGTTCGCAGTGTTTTTACCAAACAAAGCATGTTGAAATAAAAACACTTCACAACGTAAGATTGAAATGAAAACACTCGTTAGTCATTGGCTATTGGATAAATTGACTGAATTGTAGGCGGGAGGAGAGGTTATCATTGTGAATGACCTTGTATATGTGTGGTTTTGTTCTGTTATTCAGTTAACAAGGGTTTATTTTTCGGAATATGAAAATAGAAGTATTTTTGGATTACAGTTTTGACATCAAAAGTAAGACGCACCTCGTTTCTTCGAGTATCAGAATAGAAAATAATATAAGTCTTGGAATCGATAAATTATGTTGTACATCAGCTGTAATATTTAATTTCATTAATTTAGATGTGTTTTAAAGAATAGTTCACTTATTTAAATAAATAACTGGTAATAACTCAGTACTAGAGTAGACATTGCATACTGATAATACCTGAATTTATACTTTGCATTGCTGATCAGTTGAGTAGCGACGGGTGAAAACGGATATGTACAACAAATAACAACTCATGCCTTTCCAATTGTGGGGATTACGTTAATAACTCTAAAAATGTTTTTACACCATTGTTGTGCATGGACAAGCATTACAAAGCATTGTTGTGCACGGGCGAGCATTACAAAGCATTGTTGTGCATGGACAAACATTACAAAGCATTGTTGTGCATGTAATTCCTCACAAATTTTCGGACCAAGTGTCCATAAACAAGATAATTCTTCATTTTTAATATATTACTTAGCTGTCGTTACCTTTAAAACTAGACCCCAATCAGGGGGTTGCAGAATAGCTGCACCTATTGAGAGGATTTAGACGTCCCTCGCGGTAAGTCTAATACACACTTACACTTACAACACTGAACTTCAACACTTTACACTCACACTTACATTTAGGGAGGCGGTAAGAACTTCAATGTGCTTTTCGCCTTAAAATAAATAAATTAAAAAAAAAACTAGAGAAGGCTGTAGCATGGCAATGAAACAGTTTGAAATTAAGTGAAAATTATAAAATAAGGACTTAGGTACAAAGCCATTTATTTAAAGGCTATAAAAGTTCTTTGAAATCAGTAACACCTATTATGGTGTACATCATGTGTTCTCGTAGAAAACAGGAGGCAATTATTTTTAATTCATCAACGACACAACCACTATTAATAATAAAATGATTAAAATTTCGATCGAAACTATTTTTTATTTTAAAAAAGTTTTTAAGCTTATATTGTTTTGAGCGCCTGTTTTTACACTTTTAACTACAGTTTTGTTTCTAAATCGTCCGTTTGCATTTATATAATTTTGGTGGAATTAATTTTTACCGTAAATAAAAGGACATTAATGTATAATTATTTACAACGACACTGAACACAAAATATATCGTAACATGAACAAAACGTACGGCCTAGCATTGGACAAGTGATAATAGTTATTAATAAAATCACAGAATATCGGTTAACAACTACATAAACATAAAACTGTACAGGATCGGACTGGTGCCGTTAAGACACAGATAACTGATACCGAGCCTATTTGTGTAAGAAAAACTGACGCGCTTACCTCCGCCTAGCGAACGACTTGCACAACGAAAACAATGTTATAAATGCCTGCAACATAGGCTGTACTCTCTATAGCCTACTGTGTACTGCCCATTCAAAAAATATCATTTTCTATCAATAATTGCAAACATATCGTCAACTATTCAAATTTAAAAATTTTCCTTATGTACATATTGTTACAATTTACTAGCAGTTCAAAAAACATTATACCTCGCAGTATATTATTAATCAGTAGCATTCTAACGCGCTCGTAAAATTTAGGGAAAATATTACAAGTTCAATTTTATTGGAAATTTTACTCGCTTTCTCCACGTAGCGGTCAGAATTGTAGTAGGTATTTCTGTTCAGCCAGGATTGCAGAAACAGCAAGCAACTACACTCGTCAATCTTAAATCATAAGCCGTCATTTTGAAATGGAAGTGAATGGGGAAATCTTACTATACGTTGTTTGGGTTTTTTACAAATTATCGTTGTACCAAACTTCAAAATAATCGGTTGATGTGTTTGACCAAGCTTGCATAACAAACAAACAAACACACGGTGTTTTAAATGGTATTTTAAACATTACCATTAGGTTTAGTAAATTTTTCACGCTTCCTATCTCTGTGAATATTATATTTTTGTCGCATTTCGATTACTTTCTTTGCATATTGAAAATAGAGGTAACCATGTCAATAAATGTAAGATTGACAACGCTAGATCGAAGTGGCTTAAAATAGAACACTCAGCATTACAACAAAATGTTGTAAATAGTAATAATTTATAAAATATTTTTTGAAAATCGCTACAAACGTCATTTTTTTACGTTTGACCAAAATTGTTGTATACTTTTTTCGAAAAAATATGGCTTCTTCCCAGAAAAAAGTAAAATAATGGTATATGGTCACGAAGTTCTATAGAAATAAAAAATGTTTTTTAAAATGCTCTTAGAATGTATTAGCGGCCTACACACTGCTAGGCAGAATCTCGACAAAATCTTCCTGCCATGTGGTGTTCGTTGAAGATTATGGCTGTCGGGATCCCGCAGAGTCAGCTCATTGGCTTAGCAATCCCATCATACCTCTAGCTCATATAACTTGCACTAATTTACGCCACATAGCTTGGCTAACTCTGAAGTGTAGAGCTACCAGTGCTGATGGAGTGAATGACACCAACCTAATGGTGTATCAAACGGTGCTTGGGAGTCCTGGTGACCTCCAAGAGTACCTTAACCTTACCCATACATGCAGGGCTCTGTAATGCCGAACATAATTTCCTTAATGAGTGTTCCAGCAAGAACATAAAACATAATGAGCGAAATCCCACCACACATAAAAATACTAGTCGAATAGAATAACACCGCCATAATTGTCAAGAGAAAGAAAAAAGGAATTAGCAGAGCAAGCATCTGCAAACACATCAATAAGGAACTAATTAGAAGTGGGGGAGCTACCTCCAATAATCTCCTCCATATCTTAGAAGTTACAAAGAGACTAGAACTGGAACCTAAAACTCTGTAACTGAGCATCTCAAGAAAGTAGAAAATGAGGCAACAATAGATCCACAAGAGTCGCAGTGTAATAGTAACCCTACAGATTCATTCATTCATGGCTGTCAGCATAAAAAGTAACGGCACGGTTGGTTCGGGCTTACGGAAAGCCTCTACACACGGATGGCCTGTTTTCTCACCATTATTTCTGGTTTGCAATATGTAACATTGCTTCCTAGATCGCAGATCACAAACAATTCAGAGCTTTTCTATTAATTAATAGTTCACCATCTTGGTTTCCTCCTACAAAATAGTGGATGTTGGAAAATGGATGGTAGTATTACAAAAACTATTGCTTTTGGATAAAAAAAATCCACACAAATGGTACTATTGACATACTCACGAGAAAACTAGATAAAGTGACTGTATTCAGAATAGAATCACGAATTATGAAAGCAAATGTGTGGTTTCTACAGCTTTTTTCCACGCGAAGACAAATACAAGCATTGACAAATGACCTCAAATTCACTATTGGAGAGTCTTGACCTTGGTTTGGTTCAATGTTGAGTACAAGCACCCTACACACTTTCCTACACAAAATCCTTAGATCATACTGTTCGATCGGTGTCAAGTTGTAAGTTCAATAATGTGTTGGCTTGTTGCCAGACACGAAGTCAGCCCAGACAATCAGCTTGTTGGATGGAAATATCCAACCACGGACGGTCAGACTTGTCACGAACACAGATGGTTTGCACAGACTGAGCTTCGGTCTGGTAATGTATAGGCCGCTTAAATATGCAGTCAGCAGTAAACAAATTGTAAGTCAATTACTCCAGATTACCTGTGTTGTTGGGCAGACAGACAGGCTTGATGATCTCCGTGATGGGCACGTTATCGTTGAGCCGCAGCAGCGCGATATCGTTGTCGAAATTGAGGTAACTAAAGTCACCCGAGATGACGCGCAGCACGAACCTCGACTCTGGCTTCTTGGTCTTGTCGCAGCGGTCATACTCGCCGAAGGTCACTTTGATCATGAACCAGATGAAGCTGAACATAAGTTGAAATATCAAGAAGTATTTAATTATTTATACTCAACATTGTTGGTACTTGGTAAAAATCCATTATATTAATAAATTAATAACACGTTTGAAATCCGCAACTTTTTTTTCAGTCTTGCCAACCAAGGTTAGACTCGTTACAACATTTTCAAGGCCACTAAACAGACTAAAGTTAAAACAGTTAATACATTGACAATGCCTTAACAATGCCGTATCGAGTAAAACCTTGGTTGGCAAGACTTAAATAAAAAAGTTGTGGAAATGTACAAACGTGTTATTATTTCGCCTACACGACATATTGTTAAGACATGCATATTTATTTATAATATTTTTAATTAGAAATTTAGAAACACTGATGGAGTAACGGGTTTTTAAATTGTAAATTACATGGAGGATACAATTTATTACTCATAGTTCAAAGATCGATAGCACTTGCAATATAATCTTTGTTAACTGCCTGACCACCGACCCACGATAGCGATTTGATGCGCTCGTAAGGTTTTTAACCAATTTATCCGGTAACTGTAATATTTAGGAAAAACTTTACCCATTTTATTGGAAATGTTACGCTCTTTGTCCACGAAGCGGTCAAAATTATGCTAGTTTTTGTCGTTCAGCCAGTAGTACAGGAAGTAGCCAGAACTACACTATTACAGGAAGTAGCCAGAACTACACTATTACAGGAAGTAGCCAGAACTAAACTATTACAGGAAGCAGCCAGAACTACACTCGTAATCGTTAAATCAAAAGCCTTCTCTTGAAACTGAAGTGAATAGGAAAAAAATACACTTATGTCGTTCGGGCTTTGTACGTGATACCTTCGTACCAAATTTCAAAACAATTGTTCAACATGTTAGGCTAAAACTGCGTACACTCGTAATCGCTAAATCAAAGGCCGCCATCTTGAAACAGAAGTAAGTGGCACACACATTGTTTGGGCTTTATACAAGGTACATTCGTGTCAAATTTCGAATCAATCGATCAATGCGTTTGGATAAAACTGCGTACACTCGTTATCGCTAAATCAAAGGCCGCCATCTTGAAATAGAAGTAAGTGGCACACACATTGTTTGGGCTTTATACAAGGTACATTCGTGTCAAATTTCGAATCAATCGATCAATGCGTTTGGATAAAACTGCGTACACTCGTTATCGCTAAATCAAAGGCCGCCATCTTGAAACAGAAGTAAGTGGCACACACATTGTTTGGGCTTTATACAAGGTACATTCGTGTCAAATTTCGAATCAATCGATCAATGCGTTTGGATAAAACTACGTACACTCGTTATCGCTAAATCAAAGGCCGCCATCTTGAAACAGAAGCAAGTGGCACACACATTGTTTGGGCTTTATACAAGGTACATTCGTGTCAAATTTCGAATCAATCGATCAATGCGTTTGGATAAAACTGCGTACACTCGTTATCGCTAAATCAAAGGCCGCCATCTTGAAACAGAAGTAAGTGGCACACACATTGTTTGGGCTTTATACAAGGTACATTCGTGTCAAATTTCGAATCAATCGATCAATGCGTTTGGATAAAACTGCGTACACTCGTTATCGCTAAATTAAAGGCCGCCATCTTGAAACAGAAGTAAGTGGCACACACATTGTTTGGGCTTTATACAAGGTACATTCGTATCACATTTCGAATCAATCGATCAATGCGTTTGGATAAAACTGCGTACACTCGTTATCGCTAAATCAAAGGCCGCCATCTTGAAACAGAAGTAAGTGGCACACACATTGTTTGGGCTTTATACAAGGTACATTCGTATCACATTTCGAATCAATCGATCAATGCGTTTGGATAAAACTGCGTACACTCGTTATCGCTAAATCAAAGGCCGCCATCTTGAAACAGAAGTAAGTAGCACACACATTGTTTGGGCTTTATACAAGGTACATTCGTGTCAAATTTCGAATCAATCGATCAATGCGTTTGGATAAAACTGCGTACACTCGTTATCGCTAAATCAAAGGCCGCCATCTTGAAACAGAAGTAAGTGGCACACACATTGTTTGGGCTTTATACAAGGTACATTCGTGTCAAATTTCGAATCAATCGATCAATGCGTTTGGATAAAACTGCGTACACTCGTTATCGCTAAATCAAAGGCCGCCATCTTGAAACAGAAGTAAGTGGCACACACATTGTTTGGGCTTTATACAAGGTACATTCGTGTCAAATTTCGAATCAATCGATCAATGCGTTTGGATAAAACTGCGTACACTCGTTATCGCTAAATCAAAGGCCGCCATCTTGAAATAGAAGTAAGTGGCACACACATTGTTTGGGCTTTATACAAGGTACATTCGTGTCAAATTTCGAATCAATCGATCAATGCGTTTGGCTAAAACTGCGTACACTCGTTATCGCTAAATCAAAGGCCGCCATCTTTAAACAGAAGTAAGTGGCACACACATTGTTTGGGCTTTATACAAGGTACATTCGTGTCAAATTTCGATTCAATCGATCAATGCGTTTGGATAAAACTGCGTACACTCGTTATCGCTAAATCAAAGGCCGCCATCTTGAAACAGAAGTAAGTGGCACACACATTGTTTGGGCTTTATACAAGGTACATTCGTATCACATTTCGAATCAATCGATCAATGCGTTTGGATAAAACTGCGTACACTCGTTATCGCTAAATCAAAGGCCGCCATCTTGAAACAGAAGTAAGTGGCACACACATTGTTTGGGCTTTATACAAGGTACATTCGTATCACATTTCGAATCAATCGATCAATGCGTTTGGCTAAAACTGCGTACACTCGTTATCGCTAAATCAAAGGCCGCCATCTTGAAACAGAAGTAAGTGGCACACACAATGTTTGGGCTTTATACAAGGTACATTCGTGTCAAATTTCGAATCAATCGATCAATGCGTTTGGATAAAACTGCGTACACTCGTTATCGCTAAATCAAAGGCCGCCATCTTGAAACAGAAGTAAGTGGCACACACATTGTTTGGGCTTTATACAAGGTACATTCGTATCACATTTCGAATCAATCGATCAATGCGTTTGGATAAAACTGCGTACACTCGTTATCGCTAAATCAAAGGCCGCCATCTTGAAACAGAAGTAAGTGGCACACACATTGTTTGGGCTTTATACAAGGTACATTCGTGTCAAATTTCGAATCAATCGATCAATGCGTTTGGATAAAACTGCGTACACTCGTTATCGCTAAATCAAAGGCCGCCATCTTGAAATAGAAGTAAGTGGCACACACATTGTTTGGGCTTTATACAAGGTACATTCGTGTCAAATTTCGAATCAATCGATCAATGCGTTTGGATAAAACTGCGTACACTCGTTATCGCTAAATCAAAGGCCGCCATCTTGAAACAGAATTAAGTGGCACACACATTGTTTGGGCTTTATACAAGGTACATTCGTGTCAAATTTCGAATCAATCGATCAATGCGTTTGGATAAAACTGCGTACACTCGTTATCGCTAAATCAAAGACCGCCATCTTGAAACAGATGTAAGTGGCACACACATTGTTTGGGCTTTATACAAGGTACATTAGTGTCAAATTTCGAATCAATCGATCAATGCGTTTGGATAAAACTGCGTACACTCGTTATCGCTAACTCAAAGGCCGCCATCTTGAAACAGAAGTAAGTGGCACACACATTGTTTGGGCTTTATACAAGGAACATTCGTGTCAAATTTCGAATCAATCGATCAATGCGTTTGGATAAAACTGCGTACACTCGTTATCGCTAAATCAAAGGCCGCCATCTTGAAACAGATGTAAGTGGCACACACATTGTTTGGGCTTTATACAAGGTACATTCGTGTCAAATTTCGATTCAATCGATCAATGCGTTTGGATAAAACTGCGTACACTCGTTATCGCTAAATCAAAGGCCGCCATCTTGAAACAGAAGTAAGTGGCACACACATTGTTTGGGCTTTATACAAGGTACATTCGTGTCAAATTTCGATTCAATCGATCAATGCGTTTGGATAAAACTGCGTACACTCGTTATCGCTAAATCAAAGGCCGCCATCTTGAAACAGAAGTAAGTGGCACACACATTGTTTGGGCTTTATACAAGGTACATTCGTGTCAAATTTCGAATCAATCGATCAATGCGTTTGGATAAAACTGCGTACACTCGTTATCGCTAAATCAAAGGCCGCCATCTTGAAACAGAAGTAAGTGGCACACACATTGTTTGGGCTTTATACAAGGTACATTCGTGTCAAATTTCGAATCAATCGATCAATGCGTTTGGATAAAACTGCGTACACTCGTTATCGCTAAATCAAAGGCCGCCATCTTGAAACAGAAGTAAGTGGCACACACATTGTTTGGGCTTTATACAAGGTACATTCGTGTCATATTTCGAATCAATCGATCAATGCGTTTGGATAAAACTGCGTACACTCGTTATCGCTAAATCAAAGGCCGCCATCTTGAAACAGAAGTAAGTGGTACACACATTGTTTGGGCTTTATACAAGGTACATTCGTGTCAAATTTCGAATCAATCGATCAATGCGTTTGGATAAAACTGCGTACACTCGTTATCGCTAAATCAAAGGCCGCCATCTTGAAACAGAAGTAAGTGGCACACACATTGTTTGGGCTTTATACAAGGTACATTCGTGTCAAATTTCGAATCAATCGATCAATGCGTTTGGATAAAACTGCGTAAGAAAGAAAGGGCGAAACAGTTGCAGTTAAAACAGACATCTGGTTACATTTATAGTTATGATTAGTTAGTTTTTTATACAAAAATACACCGTACAATTTTTCTCCAATGAATTTAGACTGTATTGCATCCAGAGAAGAATCCTCATCTCCAAGTCGTTTCGTGTACTTAAAATTTGTTTTACTACCCTATCTGGCGGAGAATGAAGAAAGTTTCAGCAATACTAGTTTACGCGATACGATACGATATATCGACTAAACAACAGACACGTTTAATTTTTTAAAAAAATTCTAGCTGTATTGTTATGATATCTCAGTTTTATTGATATTTTGCATGCATTTAATTTCATTTTTTTTGTGTTTAACGTCCGACTATTGTGCACACTTGGCTAATGTAGACGATGGGATGATTTATAGAGTATGAAAATGCCAAGCCCTGGCCGGGAATCGAACCCAGGTCGGCGTGAAAGCCCAGTACGCTATCAACTAGGCCACCGAGGCGGCTTTTAATTTCACATTTTTAAAACTGATAAAGTAAAAATATTACATTAAAGTTATTTTTGAATTAGATTTTTGATGAATGCACAACGTTATTGTGCATAAAGTTGTACTCGTATTTAATAAGTATAGCTGAGAGATAGGGTATGAAATCGCACATAAAATTATAAGCTGATTAGATTTAAAAAAATCATTTATAGGTTATGTTAGATAGAAAATCAAATTATATATAAAAAGTTCTAATTAATTCAATATGTTGAGGGTTAAAAATCATGAAACGTATACAGTACAGATTCCAATGTGTTTTCTATGCACATCTCTTTGAAGCAGTTCTTTTTTGCCAAAAAAATCTATTTTAAATTTAAAACAAGTTTCTTAAATTTTAGTCAGTGAAATTACCTTTAATTAGAACGGTTTTTACACACACACACACACACACACACACGCACGCACGATACAGCTGTCGATATCGTTCATACATTAATTAAACTAAGATGTAACTGATCAGTTCGTTAGAAGATAAAGTAGCTAAACGCAGTACTTACCCTCGGACGCAATGAGCGGCTGTGAGCACATATCTGTCATTGATCAGCATACCTCCGCAGTAGAAGCGATTGAAATAAGAGAGGCGGACGACCCAAGGGAACTCGTTAGACTCTGTCGCCTGCCCGCCCACTATTCTGCTGGCGTCGTTTCGTTCCCCGCACACTAAGCAACCAATACATTGTCACTTAATTAATGTTACATATTACTTGTATCTGATACAGTTGTGAAGTTAAGCTAATGATTTGTTGTGACTAATATTAGTTAAGAAAAATATTACTTGTGGTTTTTTTTAGTTTATCAGATACGTTAAGAATTAGTTGTATCTGTACGTTAAATATTAGGCGCAGTTGGTACAATTTACGTTAAGTATTACTTGTATCTAGTAACAGTTCGATCTGGTATCTCTTACGTTAAATATTAGGCGCTATTAGGCGTAGTTGGTACAATTTACGTTAAGTATTACTTGTATCTAATAACAGTTGGATCTGGTATCTGTTACGTTAAATATTAGGCGTAGTTGGTACAATTTACGTTAAGTATTACTTGTATCTAGTAACAGTTGGATCTGGTATCTGTTACGTTAAATATTAGGCGTAGTTGGTACAATTTACGTTAAGTATTACTTGTATCTAGTAACAGTTGGATCTGGTATCTGTTACGTTAAATATTAGGCGTAGTTGGTACAATTTACGTTAAATATTACTTGTATCTAGTAACAATTGGATCTAGTATCTGTTACGTTAAATATTAGGCGTAGTTGGTACAATTTACGTTAAGTATTACTTGTATCTAGTAACAGTTGGATCTGGTATCTGTTACGTTAAATATTAGGCGTAGTTGGTACAATTTACGTTAAGTATTACTTGTATCTAGTAACAATTGGATCTGGTATCTGTTACGTTAAATATTAGGCGTAGTTGGTACAATTTACGTTAAGTATTACTTGTATCTAATAACAGTTGGATCTGGTATCTGTTACGTTAAATATTAGGCGTAGTTGGTACAATTTACGTTAAGTATTACTTGTATCTAGTAACAGTTGGATCTGGTATCTGTTACGTTAAATATTAGGCGTAGTTGGTACAATTTACGTTAAGTATTACTTGTATCTAATAACAGTTGGATCTGGTATCTGTTACGTTAAATATTAAGCGTAGTTGGTACAATTTACGTTAAGTATTACTTGTATCTAGTAACAATTGGATCTGGTATCTGTTACGTTAAATATTAGGCGTAGTTGGTACAATTTACGTTAAGTATTACTTGTATCTAGTAACAGTTGGATCTGGTATCTGTTACGTTAAATATTAAGCGTAGTTGGTACAATTTACGTTAAATATTACTTGTATCTAGTAACAATTGGATCTAGTATCTGTTACGTTAAATATTAGGCGTAGTTGGTACAATTTACGTTAAGTATTACTTGTATCTAATAACAGTTGGATCTGGTATCTGTTACGTTAAATATTAAGCGTAGTTGGTACAATTTACGTTAAATATTACTTGTATCTAGTAACAGTTGGATCTGGTATCTGTTACGTTAAATATTAAGCGTAGTTGGTACAATTTACGTTAAGTATTACTTGTATCTAGTAACAGTTGGATCTGGTATCTGTTACGTTAAATATTAGGCGTAGTTGGTACAATTTACGTTAAGTATTACTTGTATCTAGTAACAGTTGGATCTGGTATCTGTTACGTTAAATATTAGGCGTAGTTGGTACAATTTACGTTAAGTATTACTTGTATCTAGTAACAGTTAGATCTGGTATCTCTTACGTTAAATATTAGGCGTAGTTGGTATGATTTACTTCAAGGTTTTACTTGTAGGTAGTAACAGTTACGTCGTGGTAGCTGTTACAGTTACACCAAATATTAGTTGTTGCTAGGTATCAGTGACATCAAGGATTAGTAACCAATATCAGTTACACCAATAATTAGTTGTAGCTAGTATACGTTTGGTCAGGTCTTGGACCCTTTTTATCTGATATCAGTCAAATATATGTGTAGACAAAATTGGTATTAAAAACTTAAAGTATAAGTTGTAGCTGCTATTAGTCATGCTAAGGATTAGTAGTTGTAGCTAGTTTTAGTTACATAAAATATTAGTTTTGCTGTACCAGTTACGTCAAGGATTATTTATAACTAATATCAGTTACGTTAATGATTAATTGTAGCTAGTATAAGTATATTAGTTTTAAATTAACTCAATTAATTATGCCATGATTAGATATATTTCGATTTTGTTAATGGTTGTACTTTGAGAACGAGAGATTAGCATTAACGGAATGTGTACGATTATTTGTCTTTGGTATCAGTTACGTTAAGCATTAACTGTTGACAGTGCCAGTTATGCTGTTGTACCAGTATTAGTTGTAGTTATAAGTTATGCTTCTTGTTGTTTGTAGTTAGTGTCACTTATGTTGTGTTTAGTTGTAGCTGATATAAATTACGTCAAGTATTATTTGTAACTAGTACCAGTTACGTGAAAGTATTAATTGTAGCTGATAAAAGTTGCGTTAAGTGTTTTTTTTAGGTAGTGTCAGTTTCGTCAAGTATTATTATTTGTAACTGGTACTACTTACGTGAAAGTATTAGTTGTAGCTGATATAAGTTACGTTAAGTGTTTTTTTAGGTAGTGTAAGTTTCTTCAAGTATTATTATTTGTAACTGGTACTAGTTACGTGAAAGTATTAGTTGTAGCTGATAAAAGTTACATTAAGTATTTTTGTAAGTAGTATCAGTTTCGTCAATTATTATTATTTGTAACCGGTACTAGTTATGTGAAAGTATTAGTTGTAGCTGATACAAGTTACATTAAGTATTTTTGTAGGCAGTATCGGTTTCGTCAATTATTATTATTTGTAACCGGTACTAGTTACGTGAAAGTATTAGTTGTAGCTGATACAAGTTACGTTAAGTATTTTTGTAGGTAGTATCAGTTTCGTCAATTATTATTATTTGTAACTGGTACTAGTTATGTGAAAGTATTAGTTGTAGCTGATACAAGTTACATTAAGTATTTTTGTAGGCAGTATCGGTTTCGTCAATTATTATTATTTGTAACCGGTACTAGTTACGTGAAAGTATTAGTTGTAGTTGATACAAGTTACGTTAAGTATTTTTGTAGGTAGTATCAGTTTCGTCAGTTATTATTATTTGTAACTGGTACTAGTTACGTGAAAGTATTAGTTGTAGCTGATACAAGTTACATTAAGTATTTTTGTAGGCATTAAGTATTTTTGTAGGCAGTATCGGTTTCGTCAATTATTATTATTTGTAACTGGTACTAGTTACGTGAAAGTACTAGTTGTAGCTGATACAAGTTACATTAAGTATTTTTGTAGGATTTGTAACTGGTACTAGTTACGTGAAAGTATTAGTTGTAGTTGATACAAGTTACGTTAAGTATTTTTGTAGGCAGTATCGGTTTCGTCAATTATTATTTTTTTAACTAGTACCAGTTATGTGAAAGTATTAGTTGTAGCTGATATACGTAACGTCAAGTATTTTATTAGGTAGTATAAATTTTATAGGTAGGTATTTGTAACTAGTACCAGTTATGTGAAAGTATTAGTTGTAGCTGGTATAAATTACGTTACGTATTTTTACAGGTAGTATCAGTTCCTTTTAGTATTATAATTGTAACTGTTATCAGTTACGTGAAAGTATTAGTTGTAGCTGATATCAGTTACACTATGTATTAACTTGAGTAGGGATCTTTTAAACTAAGTATTAGTTATATGTACTTGCTAAGTTATTGTACTTACACAGACTATCTGTATAATACTTTGAGGTAAAATTATAACTTAGGGTCGAAAGTAATTATTACATTTGCTTTTGTTTAAATGTAAGTAGTTTTTTAATAATAAATAGATTAATGAATAACGTTTCAATTAATAATTAAAAAAATATTTTTTTTTTAACGTCCGACTATTATGCGCACTTGGGCTAATGCAGACGATGGGATGATTTATAGCGTATGAAAATGCCAAGCCCTGGCCGGGAATCGAACCCGAGTTCTCGGGGTGAAAGCCTAATACGCTATCAACTAGGCCACCAAGGCGGCCTAAAAAAATATAACAAAAAATTCTTGTCAAAAAATTGGCAGTCGCGGGATGGCCAACAAAAGTGAAAACTGAAATAAATGAAACCGAATTAATATATATATATATATATATATATATATATATATATATAGGGTAGAGCGGGGCTATTTCGCTCATTTCAAGTTTGCGGTACTTAAAATGGGTTTAAAAATTTAAAAAATAGTTTTTTTAATAATTATAATTAAACACTACTATGTAAGGAACTGTATGGTATTTTATTACGTTTTTATTACAAATTATTTTCTAGGTAATTAATTAATTTACATAAATGTTGAAAAACAGAAAATACACAAATTAGCGGGGTTATTTCGCTCACTATGTGGGGCTATTCCATCTATGAATGTTTCGTCTAAATTCTACATACATTTTCCACAAACGAATTGTTTTCTACCAACAGCACCCACACAAATTTCGTGAAACCATGTTTTACAACTTTGACACTTTATCCAATCACCTTTACGTCTTGATTCTTCAGATAAAAACTTATGCCCACAAAATCCACAAGGAACGTTGTCATTGTCATCATCAGAAGACAATGCTTTGGGATCGTCTTCATCGGAACTGAAGTCTTTACAAATTATTTTGGTGGACTTTTCCTCTTTTTTTGGAAGTTTTCCTCTTCTTGGAAGTAGGTCTATTATCTCGCTCTTGTTTTAATATTTTTTCGTTGACGGTCTCTTGATAACTTGTGTTTGATATGAGATGTCTGGTGTACTGTTGCTGTCTTCGTTTTCTCTTCGACTGTTTCTTTGTAGGAGTAGTTATAATAGTTTGAAATGGCGATAGTTTTTTGATGTTTATATTTTTTAACTATTTTTTTATAAAGCTTAAAAAAGTCACAACATTCTTATTTAGCCCTTCAGCTCGTGCCTTTGACAAACCTTCAGGCTTTCTTAAAGATAAACCATGGTTTCGCTTTATAAATCCGGAAAACCAGTCTTTCCCAGCAGTTCTAAGATTTTTATCCGAAGGATGTCTTAATCCTCTCATTTCAGTAAAAGAATAACCTGCATTTCTCACTTGCATGGGAGTACAACCAAAACCCCTACTTGCTAGATCCATCAACCTATCTGCCAAGTCCTTTTCATCAGCTTCTGTAAAGACTGTAGGGTGACCACTTTTTTTAAATAAGGTTTTATACCCTAAAGCACGTTGTGTTTTTGCAATATACACACGATCCTTCAATGTAGAATTTGGAACGTTGTAATGAGCTGCAGCGCCTCTAATACTAAATGTGCCATTAATAACGCTTGAAATAGCTTCAATCATATTTTTATCACTCCATTTCTTATAAAGACCTTTGTTTTTGTACGTACGGACCATCTGAAAGACAGACAACAGATATAAATAGTTTTTCTTTGCAATATATATTTACAAATACATTATAAAATAAAAATTAATGTGAGCGAAATAACCCCCTTTTCAGTGGGCGAAATAGCCCCAATAACATGGTTTTACATAACGAGTATTTTAGTTGAAACCGTTAAAAATAACACAATTATAAAGCCATAGCTGAAGAAAGAAGAAATTAAATAACCTACAATAAAAACATTATCAGATAATATTACAAAATGTGCATCGCACAGCTAAAATTGTTTACGCTAAACGTTAATTATTGCTACTTCAACATTGTGGTAGTCTTACCTCAGCTTATAGAAGTATCGTTCTTCCAAGAAAATAAAAACTTATAACACAACTCGCACTTGTAGTGAACACAAATACTGCTACACAGGAACTGAGCTGAAAATAGCTGACAATGTGCGCAGTTTACATGTGCAGCAGTACAAATTAGTTAAGTTGAGTGAAATAGCCCCGTGTGCGAAATAGCCCCGCTCTACCCTATATTGATTTATATTTTAATTCATGATTCGAATATATACTTAAAATTAATTATAAGAAAGAAGTCCTACAGAGATAATTTGTACATTAATTACAAATTCATCTTTTTTTAATTTATTTTTTACATTTTAATATTTTTTATTTATTTATAAAAACACATGATGGGCTGCAAAAGCCCAGTACAAATGAATAGGATGCAATTGTATTTTTAATATAATTAATATAAATATGTACGTTGTAATATTTAAATGTATTAAATGATACGTACTGATTTATATTTCAAAACAAAATTACGTATAAGCAATGTAAGAAATATGTCCTGTAAGTACAACATTAATTAATAAGTAATATTTTTTATTTATACACATCAATTACTAAGTAATCTTTTTTAAACATTTTTTTGACACATTTTCATATTTATTTAATTATAAAAACACACGATGGGCTGCGAAATCTCAAAACAAACAAATACAACTTATTTGGCATAGACTAATAATATAACGAATACGCATAAAACATAGTATTTACATGGATTTTGATGTACTTAATTTTCAACATTATTGTGATTAATTACATCATCATTATTGTCAATTTCATCGATATTTGAGTTGTTTGCACGTATACACTAATACAAATATTACACTTGTACTGCACTTTCGGACTCTCGGCAGTCTCTGCATGCCGCAGCTGTATTGAATTGATATGACTCACCGTATACAGATTTAGCGTGACGCGGGCTAAATGCTTTTTATCCACCCGCAAAGTGTTAAAGCGCATAAAGAAGTTTTCACTTCAAAAAAATATTTGAAAAATATCGCGTAAGGAATCCGTGATAGTAACTAGACCAAAACGATTGCACCATCAGCATTAAACTGTGAATATTCTTTATAAACACAATTAATTATAAAGAACAAGTAATATTTTTATCTTTACGATCTTTTGAGGTTAGGTTTATAATTATAATTCCTGCCAATCAAACTGCAAACAGGATTGGAGATCAACGCCAGCATGAGTGTTTTCTAATTGTACAACGGTCAGACAGGTTACAAAACACGCCTTTACTTATTTCTTCGAAGAATACCAAAGCGGTCTGCAATACACTGTTGCATTGGTTGCACTGTTGCAATACACTTACAGGACAGGAAATTAATTTTAACGTTACATAAAACAAAAGTTGATAAACTTTAGGTTAACTTACAACAGTTGCAGGTTCTAGCTGGGATGTTCTTGTTCTGGGGCCTCCTGGTGAACATGCCGAAAAACCGTCTCCCTTCGACATCGTCCGCGCACTCGATGACCTGCAACAATACAAGTAAGACTATTAATTGGTGGCTTATAGAACATGTTAAAGGGAAAACAAATTGTTAAGTTATTCTGATTATGTATAAAACTAAATGCAACAGTAAGCGTTAAGGTTCGATATTAAAATTGGCAATTAAATCAGGTTGAGCAATCAAAACATTTTGTTCGTAAAAATAATTATTTTACACAAAAAAAATATTAGAAGTATAAATACTGGATTTATTATCTTATTTTTGAATAATTTCTGTAAAAAAGCTTTTGTAATAAAACTTATAGCTTACCCGAGACTGTCAAATTAACACAAATTAATTTTTTAAATAACATTTGTTAACGGCCCGTTAAAACGTGCTTTAGAGTTCAGGGGACGATGCACAAGTCTGTGTGCATAATGACCAATCGAAAGTTTATTTTATAATGGAAATTAATAAAATTTAACGTAGCATATTGATTAATTTAATTTAATTAATCTAAAAAACTGAACTAACTTTATATTAAACGTTAATAAAATTATTTTCAGAACAATTACATGACTGAAATTCAGTTAGTTTTACACAACAAACATCATCTAATGAGGTAAACAAAGTTTTACCTACTGAAACAGTATTATAAAGTTACCGTGTTTGATACTGTAATCTTCGTTTCTGGAAAACAACAGCACTTTTAAATTAGTTCATACGAGAATTATTTACTACAGAGTGTTAAAGTATATTATTTACAAATCAAAAATTCAACTCTACTGGTTTTTACTGAAAGACTAATTGTTTCAGGAACTACTTTTAAACAGCCATGTGCGTTTCCTTTAGCAGGATAAATTATTAAATTACTTCTGTTATATTGTGTACAATAATTCCTAAAAATATATATTAAAAAAATTCTAAAAAGAACAAGTGTTTTGCGACTGCATCACACAATTAAATGTAAAACACACGTTAATTATATTATCTGGTGATTTCAACGCTTTGATAGAAACGATTGCGTCTCAGTTTGATCCGAGAAATTCCAGGAATTTTCCGTTGTTAATTCAATGTTTCGAGGCCGCTTTAAGCTCAGTCTAAAACAATGGAATGTTTTAAATAATGGAGTGAAGATAATAATGTTTTAAATAATAATGTTTTAAATAATAATGTTTTAAATAATACTTCTGCGTGATTGGTGAAGATGATTATACAATGATAACAACTATTTAAGAGAACACATCAAGATTCTAAGAATATGAGAAGATATTCAAATAGCTAAATTACAACTCTAATAGAAAATTGTAATTGATGGTATATATATATATATATATATTTTTTTTGGTGTTTAACGTCCCTAATATATATATATATATATATATATATATATATATATATATATATATATATATACGTCATATATATATATATATATATATTTTTTTTTTTTGTAACGTCCGACTATATACGCTTGGGCTAATGCAGACGATGGGATGATTTATAGCGTATGAAAATAGCCCTCGCCGGGAATACCCGGGTCCTCGGGGTGAAAGCCTAGTACGCTAACCACTAGACCACCGAGGCGGTCACTATATATATATATATATATATATATATATATATATATATATATATATATATATATATATATGTCACTAAAACATAATATTTGATAAATATCGTTAGACGTTATTTTAGAAAATATCACATTTAAAAGTTTATAATTTAAAGTTTATAATGTTATAAAAATTTTAATAACGTATTTGTAATGAGTTTGTAAAGAATGAAAACAATTTTATGTTTTTTATAGCAGTAGAATATTTTTTGTAATAAAGTTTATAATTTTTTATTAATAAACCCTGCAGACACTGTAACTTTTGATTATCATTAATAACGTGCATCGCGGTAGCTGCGCCTACTGAGAGGATTTAGACGTCCATCGCGGTACCCGAATCTAACACACACTTACACTTATGGCTTTAACACTTTACACTCACACTTACATTTAAGTAGGCGATGTGCTTTTAGCCTTAAAATAAAAAATGTAATTAATAAAACAATTATATAAAGTTTACTAGTTAAGAAAGGATTAACTCACCAGTAGGCAGCAGCACAACACAATGACCTTGAAAACAGCTGATCCCCACACGATAGCCATCACATCACTACACACATACTCGTTGGTTCAACGACCTTATCTGGCTGAAAACATCGCTGTTTGTCTGTCTGTCAGTGGCACGCGAGAGACTGCCCTGCTTCGTGCTACAGTTCCTGTAACGGGACATAACGACGCACGCACGCGAGCACGCACGCATGCAATGCTATCTGGTGCCAACCTATTTATGGTTATCGCAAAAATCACGATGTTATCGTGCATGCAGTGTTGCCACATTTTATTGACATAGACTTATTTTACGCGCACATTAAGTGGTTCGCAACAGCTGATTTGAAAGGGGCGTGCCTAAGGGATCCGCCTACCTAGAATGTATTTGTTAACGTTAGACTAGGTGTACATCTATGCACTTTGTAATCCAAAAAAGTGGTGCAAAAATTACAAAAAACTCTCTTACGGTTAACTATTTCCACAAAAAGTAGTTGGAAGCGTATTTCTGTCGTTCAAAAGCGACAGTTTGTCGGTTTGAATCTGTTTGTCAAATTTCGCTCAAAGTTTAATCATGCATGCAACATCACAAACCAATGTTTCAAATTTGAAAAACATAAACATTTCTTTTATTTTTTTAAAGTAAGTGTAGTTGAAAATAAGAAAGTTTGTGTAAACCTTTGCCGTTCCATTTTTAAAGTAAATATATAAAGGCCTGTTACAAAAAGCATTACCCATATTAATATTACAATAAATAAATATATTTAAAACACATTTAAATAAAGTAATTAATGCACCAGATAAAACGTTTGTGATATTCTCTCTCCAAAATTTAATTCATCCGGAAAACAGACTAATTTTAATTTTAGTTTTTCAAAATCATAATTTATTCTTATAATTATCCACCACTTAAATCAGTGGCGTGAATTTTAATCAATGCATTTTTTCGTGTTTTTCTGATTTTACTCCAAAGTCTTAAATTTCTGATTTTGCTCTAATTTTTGCCACAAACGAAGAAACAACTCATGTCAGTGTGGTAAATTTTAAACAGAAAAAAGTTACGTTTCGATAATAATTCAAAATTAAAATTAAACCCTGACCGCTGTCTAGTTTGGTTTTCGATTTTCTCTCGAACTGTGAATAACGTTTTGCACCTACTTCCGACAGTTGCGTAGAGTAGAGAAAGCTGCCGTTTTCAGATCTCTTATGTGACACTGCAAATCAGCTGGGACACGCGAAAATCAGCTGAGGCACTGGAAAACGTTAGTTGCATGTTTATCCACCAGTAGCGTTTTCAATGCACTCATAACTAGATAATCTCATATTGTTATTAATTAATAATTTCGAAACAAATGGTTTTACGGTTGGTTAATTGTTTCAAATTGACTAGCGAAAATATTAATTGTGTAAACAAATAAATTATTTAACAAAGCTGCAGAAATAACGGCGAAGTTATTATCAGAAAAATCAAGAATTACAGAGGTAAATTTCCGTGAATGGTGTAAAGTTGGAAATGTTGGCTCAGTCAAGCAAGTTTCTTTTACTTGATTATTGAGTTATTTTGCATAATTCGTACTAAAGTGCTTGGTCATATTTCCGTCAAGGAAGATCGCTCACCGGAAATGGCCG